>PVLD010012397.1:0-60612 GCA_004027595.1 Dinomys branickii | reverse complement strand
GCAGCTGTTGGATTGACTTTTCTTGTGTCTTTGATGATATCATGAGATTCTTCCTTTCACGCTCATAAGCTGCCATGCTGTCTTCAAGTTCTGAAATTCTATCTTCGGTTTCATTTAAACGGTTTTGCATGCTTTCAGCGTTAGTTTTCAAATCCTGGCATTCTCTTTGGACCTGTTTCATTGTTGGTAATTCATTCCTGAATTGCTCTTGTAACATTTCCATTTGTTTCCTATTTTCTTCTAGAATTTTGTCTATTTCTTGTCTGTGTGAATGGAACATTTCCTCAATCATTGTTTTCATCTCGTTTTTTATCTGAGAAATCATTGCAGGTATGTGGGTTATTTCTGCTTTAAGCTCTTTCATGGCCTGTTGGAGCTTTTTAATTTCAGATGCCATCGTTTCATATCTTGAAGTTATGAGGCTTCCTGGTTCCCCTGTATCTTCACATTCGAAACTTGTTCTGGGTGGGGTTGAGTTTTGAGACTGCGTTTTGCTCCTCTGTTTTCCCATTTTTGGGTATCAGATTCAAAATGTGGAGCTATAAATTCCCCAGGCAGTTCAGCAGGCAAAGGTCTGCTGCAGAGGCTGCTCCAATGATTACTTCTCTTTGGGAGAATGTCCCTTAAGCTGTCTGCTGAGATTTCCACTTCTATTACCTACCCCAAGACCTGTCTGGGGCGAATAAACAGCTTGCCGCCCCAGGAGTCTTACCGACAGGGCACTCCGGTGTTCCTCCCTGGGTGGAGCTCCTTACCCCCTCACAAATCCCGCTGGGGTGCCTAACTAGTTCTTCCCACCCGGGAGATCCCGCAGTTTTTAAAGCTGTTTTGATGTTACTCGCTGGGCTGAGCTTCTTCCTGATTCAGGAAAAACCGTGTAGAGCGCCCACTTAACTCACCCTTTGATCATGCAGACAGGAATGCAGTTCAGGTGTATCTCTCTGGATGGAGGTTTTTCCCGACTCAGAAATCCCGCTGATCGCTGTTGCTCCAGTTCGCGCAGCGCCGGCTGCGGGGGTGGGGTTCTGAGCGGGATCCCGGAACGCTGCCCAGATTGGCGCAGTCTGTCCCAGTAGCGCGTTCTCTGAGTTTCTTCTGCTCCACTGCCTCCAACAAATCCTGGTTACAGCCGCCTCTGAGCCGTTCGGGTTTAGGAGCTGAAGCCGTCCTTCTCTCCGCACTCGCTCTCTCGGCTGTATGCGATTTGAACCGAGCTGCGGCCCAAACGCGGCACAGATCCCCTGGGCGCCGCACGCAAAAGATCGGTCTCGGAGAGATTCCCTCTGCTGCTCACCTGGTCGCCATCTTCCCGGAAGTCCCAGAACCTAAAGTCTTTTAAGGGGAGAGTCTGTGCACCTGAACACTGCCTATCCCTTCCGCTTCTGCCATGCAGGTATCAATTAGCTGTAGAAAGAACCGTTTTTAATTAAGTAGATATAACACAAAATAAGCATCTATTATTCCAGTGTAAAGTGCAACAGAGTTCATTTTTGTGTTCCTTTTGTGACTGGATCTTCCCATGACAGTAACTTTAAGGATACTCTGGTGCACTGGGTACATGTACGTAAAGCCAGAGTTCTGGGAGGATAAGCATTACAATTTTGAGTCCAGGTTTGGGCAACTTAGCCATTTAATGGAACCCTGCTTGAGAATAAAATAGTAAAAAAGGCTGGGTGTGCTGCAAAGGCCAGATGCGCATGCGCGCACGTGCATGCACACGCGCATGCGCGCACACACACACACACACACACACACACACACACACATGCTATGATGGCTGTGGGTGAATTTCTAAGGTGGTTTCTACAAAACAGCTGATAGAAAAGCTTCACCCCATTCCCTCTGAAATGGTAGCCTATTCAAACACCTCCAGCTGATTAAGGCTGGTGTGGTTAGCAGGAAGTTTAAGGTCGCATGAATTGCTCAGAGAAAACTTGTCATGAAGAATTGATCCTTAGAGAGCAAGGTTCCAAATGAGACGTGGGTTGTCTTAGTCATTGATCTCTTCTGATGACAACTTGCCCAAATCAGCCACCATGAGACAGTGGCTTTGCCACAGGATGAAAAAACAGTTGTAGGAGTGTGTGTGTGTGTGTGTGTGTGTGTGTGTGTGTCTATGAGTCTATACATGAGTTAGGAGCTCACAGATACTGTGGATCCTGTCTGCTGGCACAGCATGGACATGACCATGGCTCAGACGACTTCCCTTTACTTCTTGGACTGAAGTTCAGGTATAGTAGAGAGGCAGCTCTGGTTTCAACAACCAATTCTACCCATAGAGGTCAGAGGCTATAGACAACCAACCAATAAATTGCCCCTTGATTGGATTTGAGTAAAAACCCAAATAGCTACAGATCTGAGATAACCTCAAGGTTATGGGACTCAGGCAGTACAGAGGTATTCTTAAAATTCCCGGATGAAAGCTTTAGGTCATATTGAATGAAATATTTAAAGATACAGAATTTTATTTTGCTCTGGGTTCCATAACTGCTGGTAATCTATATAAACATCATACAGCACCTAAATTTTTTTCAAAGCACACTAGATGCCAGCACAATGACAGCCTTATACATTCTGACTTGATCTTCACCATGATTTATTCTACAAATGAACTCACTGTAAAAAGATCATATCGTTATTAACTGGAGAGCAAGGATTTAAATTCAGTTCCACCTAACACAAAAACAAAACAAACAAAAACCAGTTTATAGCCAGGCCTGGTGGTGCATACGTGTAATCCCAGCACTCTGGGAAGCTGAGGCAAAAGGATCACAAGTTTGAGCCTACCCTGAGAAACTCAGAGACTTAGCAAGACCCTGTCTCAACATAAAAAACAGAACAACAACAAAAACAACATTTTCTAAGGGCTGTGGATGTAGCCAGTGTGAAGGCTCTGAGTTCAATCCCTACTACCGCAACAAACAAGCAAACACACACAGTTTATCAATATAAGAGAAAGTTAATATTAGCAGTCTCAATTTTCAAATGCTATTATAAAAATCTCTTAGTAAATAATTAGCTGAAGCCCTGTTTGTATAAGTGGTGAGCTCTTTAAGCTTTTAAAACCAATCCCCCAGGGACAGTATTTACTCATGACAGGAAATAATGCATGGCATTCCATACAAAAATTAAATTTCAGAGGATAATTTCTGACACGTTCTGAGAGCAGCACAGGTAGCAATGTTGCCGGCACAGGTCACATGTTACCTTTTTAAGTGCCACATACAGCACAGCACTCACTTCTATGCCTGAATTGCTTTCAAAAAATGGATTACAGGCCTTGATATCTGAGGAGAATTTAAAGTATAATTTGGCAACTTGAAAAGGTTTCTACCCAAGAAACCTGTTTGGGAAAATTAGCAATAATACAAGCAAAAACTACTTTCCCTTCCTGATTTCCCACTTCGGTTGCTGGTCCCACTGCATTCCTAGTTCCTCAAGCTCAAAGCCCTGGACCCTCGTCTTTCTTCTGCCTTCACCTTTGCAGTCCATCGGTTACCAAGGCCTGTGCCTCGTCATTGACCTACTTGTCCAGTTTTTAGCCCATATCCTCAGAAAAGTCTCTTTGTAGATCAACTCTCTTCCTTTATAAATTTTATCAGTCAATGTTCACACAATATTTCAACCTCTTAATCAGCCTATCATTTTAGCCTGACCTCTCTGATCCGTATGAGGTCAGTACTGATTTCTCCAAAACACTACTTTGTATATGTCATTTTAATGAGTTCCTTGACCACTCAAGAATGCAGATGCTCCATGAATTATAACAGGGGGGAAAGCTCAATAAACCCACTGAAAGTCAGAAATAGCCTAGGTGGAAATGGCATTGGATACATGTAACAATCAAACATTACAATGAAACCCAGCCTATCCGGACAGGCTCAGGCCACTTATATTAGCCTGCAGTTGATCAAAATCTCCTAACACAGCCTCTTTTATAATAAAGCATTGACTACCTCCTGTACACACAGGGATGGATATTTCATAGAGGTGGTGAGATGCAAAGACACAAGGCACAATTTCATAAAGCACTGGCAACCCAGTGTACTGCAGAGGATGAGTTACTGCCCTTGTGGCTATGTGGCTGACTGACAGCAGAAGCCTCCTGCCACTGGCCAGCATCACCAGAGCATATAGGACTGCATATTGCAATCAGCTGCTCCCCAGCCATGGTTAGATTTTTCACCTTACCATGGTATGAAAATATTCAGATTCAGAAAAAGTTCACAACACTTCAAATTTTGAATTTGTTCCTTCCTTGCGGTAGCTGTATGCCACGAGATACTCTATCATGATGCTGAGCAGCAGCTCTCAAGCAGCAGGTTAGCCTTACCTCTCTGATCCAATACACTACACTCTGCAATCTTTTGCCAGCATTTTGTGGAGGCAAGTATTCGGGAAATAACATGAGACATTCAATACATTATTACAAAACAGGCTTTGTGTTAGATAATCTCCTCCAGTGAGAGGCCAATGTAAGTGTCTGGAGCATGTTTAAGGTAGGGTAGGCCAAGGTTTGATGTTGGATAGGCTGAGTATGTTACACGCATTTTCAAGCTGCAATATTTTTAATTTATGATGGGTTTGTTGGGCCATCACCCACTGGCATCAGTAATCCTAAATGGTCAAAAGCGTACCATTAAAATTGATAAAAAGAAAGGAGTGATAGTCGAGATGTGCCTGCATCGTAAGTTGAGAATCATCTATGCATTCAATCTGAGGGAAAGGAGAAAAGAAAGAGGCAAAAATGTACGTATGTTTGTACGTATATACATATGTGCAGGATGGCTAACATGGTTCTACTATTGTCTTATGTCACTTAATGATAAGGAATAGTTGATGACTGGTTGCTTGATCAATCTTGTATGTCTATGTGTGTTTTCCTGAGCATACACTTTGAAGTTATCAATATGCAATGCAACAACTATTGTTGGTTTCCTGTTGCTTTGTCTATAATTCAATTCTGATTATACTGTTATTATGCTACTTTGTGTCTCTTTGTTAATGCTTTCTGCTTTTTTTGTTGTTGTTGTTATTGATGTAGTTCTTTTTCTTTCACACTTTAAAAAGAAAAATTATATAAAGAAACAAAAAGGAAGGAAGGGATAATTATCTATGTATGTAAGTAAGTATGTATGTATATGCAGCATATCTAACATAGTAGTACTACTGACTTAGGTCACTTTATTGTAAGGAATAGTTGATGGTTATTTGTTTGATCAGTTTTTCATGTCTATATCTGTTTTCCTGAGTATACACTTCGAACTTATCAATATGTAATGCAACAGCCATTGTTGATTCCCTGTCACCTTCTCTGTAACTCAGTTTTGATTGTACTATTCTTGTGCTACTTTGTGTCTGTTTGTTAATATGTTTTTGTTCTTTTACTTTTAAAATAAAAGTGAAAATCTCAAAAAAAAAAAAAAATCCTTAGCCAAGTGCTCAGAACCATTCACAGCTGAGCCCACTCTGCATTTACATTTTCCTTCCTTTTACTGCTCGCCTAAATTCCTCCCTTTATCCCAGAAACATCTTGCCTTTTCCTGCCTCTGAATTTTTATTTCACTTCTCTAACAAAAGAATCCCATTCCCTCTTACTGTTATGTATACTCACATTTATCTTCTTACAAAGTTCAGGTTGGACACCCTTTCCTACAGGCATTTACCCCAGGCATCTCACATAACAAAGATAGGCCATCCTAAATATCAGCTATTAGATAACTATTAGATAACTTATTAGATAACTTATTTCATGAAAAATTATTTCATGAAATTACTGGCTCTTTTTCCATTTATCTTTTAGCCATTTCTTTTTGGGGTGTGTGTGTGTGGTGTGTCTTTATTTTTTTTTTTTTTTTTTTTTTTTTGGTGGTGTGTGTCTTTATACACCACTTCTTTTCAAATAGATTTTAGAAACTTAAGAAAAGGAGTTATGTAAATTGTTAATCCCTCATACCTCATAGCACCTCTTCTTACATATGTTTATACTTGTAATGTTATGAGTATAAACTTTAAACTGTACATAAATATACTAGATGTAAATATTCATATCTATGCCTCATAACATTCCCTCCAATTAAGTTACTTTAAGAAATATACCTTTATAAGGATTTGCTCCCATGGACCTAAAAGAAATAAAATGGAGTGATGGCGGCAGATGGCAATTGGTCAGGTCAAATTTAGTTTCTATTTTGGTTGTTACTTAAGGAAAAGCTCTTTCTCCCCCAGATCCCTATGGTGAGCTATATCAGTTCTGTCCTTTCCCGTGTACAGTCTGAAATTGGCATAAATGTTCAGTATCTGTAGATGTGCTACGTGTCATCTTATGACTTTGTGACTTAGATAGATCTTACAGCTCATGCCAAGGAAAAAAGATTCTTTGATGACCAGTAACACCCTTTAGGCCTACAAATCACTTCCTTGTTATCCCTGACATTTCCTACACCTAGCCCATTAGTAGATGGCAGCTCTAAGAGATGGTGAAATTTAGAGTAAAAAATGAGAACCAACACCAATCATTTAAGTACTGACAGACCTTAGAGAGACCAGGTTTTCAAATTAGCCATTTTGAGACAGATGCAGGATTTCGTCACTAAGATAAAACAGCTCAGTCCCATAGCCTTTCTGTGCGTCGGGTTTGAATGCCAGAAAGAGGTTTTAGCTGGGTTCAGATAATGGCGCCTTTCCTCCTCTGAAATGGGTCAATATTTTTAAATTCCCTGAAATGACTATTAATGAAATGGATTCTACCACCTCAGGTGAATCAGCACAGTCAGAGGTCCCATGCCTAGGGTTCACACTTGGGCATACGTTGTGGACTAGACATGCACCTGTGAGTTTCTTTGTCCAAAGGACTCTGGGCAATTCTTCCTAAGAAAAGGAGTCAGGTCCCAAGCCTCAGATGCACAATCAACTTGGCTTCTGTCTGTCTATCCCTTTAAAGACACTTACCTGGGCTCTACGGAAATGGAAGGCTGTGAATAAAAACAAAAGGCCATTAGGATGCAAGGTGCTACAAAGTAGAAGGCATTTCTAATAGGGGGTGGCCCACCCCCATGGAAGAAGGGCGTTGCCTACCAGCACAGAATATCCCTCCGCCTCAGTCTGCAGCCATTCCCAGCAGAGCAGCACAGTGCAGGAGATGCCTGTAAGCTGTGGGCACCTGTGCCCCAAAATAGCAGCGGTGCCAGGTAAATGTGCGAGGGCAGCACCCCGTGCGGGTCAGGATCAGTCTTGTTCAGGAGCACGTGGAGTCACCCTTGCTGCTGTCACAGAAATTCCTGCGCAGGGGAAGTACAGGCATTTAGAGATGGAGTGTCCAGCATCGACCAGCGGCAGCCATTGAGGCAGTAGAACTATCAACAATGCACACATTTTCACTCAGGGTGCCGAAAATAAACAGTGTAACTAATGTTTGTTGAACATACCAGTGTTTTCTATTGACTCATTTACTTGACCCTCAAATCAATTTTGTGACAGGTAATGATATTTTCTTCATTTTATTGGGGAGAAGCCTGACTCTTACAAAACTAAGTAGTCTACCCCAAGGCAAGGAGCTGACCAACAGTAGCTTGGGAATTTGAACCCAAGCTGGGAGTTTTCACTGCCTGATAGATAACAAGTTACATCGCCTACATTCTTGCACTTTGGAGAGCTTGAGGTAACAGAAATGCCAGTGCCTTCTTCCAACAAAGGCTAGAGTTAGTACGGCTGCTTAACACGGCCAAAGATGCTCTCAGCCAGCTGGAGATGAGAACTCTGCTGTCTAAAATAACCCAGAGCACCTCTATAGCCATGTAAGGCCTCCCAGGACCGGCAGCCTGACATCCAGCCAAACAGGTAGAGACAAATACCAGGCTGCTGACAACGCCTGTATCTGCTGCCACACTGCCTCTGTATCTTTGAGACTTGATGGCAAGTTGTCACAGAGACCATGTGCCACATTTGGGGGCTTCTCATCCCTCTGATGTGGACAGGGTGGGAGAAAGACAGTGTTCTACTCTCTGTGTGCTGAAAACTGGGACAGCTCCTTTGAGATCCTTTCCTGAGAAAGTTTTTTTGGGACTTAAATTCTTCCTAGTTTTTCCTGGAGACTCATTTCCTCACTCTGGGTGCTAGTTTTCTTATTTATAAAAATGAGAGTCGGAATAGTTTACCTATGAATTTTTCTGTTCAATTAAGAAAGAGTCTCTGAGCTGAAAATTTGGAAAAGCAGCTTTTATACTTTTTGCTGTAAACTTTTACAGGGAGACAGAAACAGACAGTCAAACAGAAGAGAAAGGGACAGAAAGAGAGAAAGAAAGAATGGTCCTAAACTTAGTAGCTCCTGGAGAAAGGAGAAAGGTCTTCTCTAGGCTTCAGTAGAAATAGATTAAACATTTCTTCATGGTGTTAAAATAGCCTGCAGTGTTTTGTGAGCCAAAATAAGTCAAGCCCCCTCCATTCCAGACCTAATGTACAAAAAGAATGAAGTGCTGAATGCTGGGAGCTTCTGAAAGTGACTCTGTCAGAGTGACACCAAGGACACACTTTTGGGCCCTGTAAACAATGAGATTTCTTTGGGAAATTTCATCTCCTTTGGAAGAGAGTGAAACCTTTGTCCCTTAGAATGTTTTAAAGGAGGCCGGACAAAGAATGCACTGTCTCAGAAGTGTTCCATATTGTGTAGAAGAGCGTACAGTGGCGAGGGAGATCCCAGGGGCCAAGAACTGCACAACCTGTAGCTTTTCCATTCTTGTGGATTTGTGCTATCTTAAACCCTTTGCTATGGGCAGCAACTCCCTGAGGAACAAGGAACTGGAGTACAGCAGGTGGCTTAGCTGGCTCTGCCCAGTAGATGTAGAAGAAGCATGTCAAATGTTCCGCCGCCATCGCCAGTTCAGCTGTAATCTCTCCCCTCCCCCTCCGTCCCCGCCCTCCCCCTCCCCCTCCCTCTCCTTCTCCCTTTCCCTTCCCCTTTCTCTCTTTAATGTATCTGCACATATGCACGCACATACACGCTCATTCCCTTCACTTTCTCTCCTTCCCTGCACTTTTGACAAGGGACCATACAGGCTTTATCGCTGTGCAGTATTTGGAGCTCCCCAAAAGCTGAAGCACAAGGGAGAGACAGTCATGGGTTTTAACTTGTCATTTCCCTAACAACCCAGCTTAAATCCACTTGTGGGCAGACAGGGACAGAAACCAAAACAAGCAATGAAAGTATCTGATAATGCTACAACAATATAAGAATAAGTTCACTGGAAAATAATTCACCTCTCTGATATTGAATAAACCACCAGATGCGGATGAGATCATGCTATTGTTACTGTGTTAGTGTCATATACTTATTATAGCATTGGGCCCTTGAAAAACGCCTGCAAATGATTCTGATATGTGGAACGGGGGAGATGGAAAGGAGGAGGAGAGAAATCGTGTCAGTGTCAGTTTATTAAATGTTTTCTTATTTTTATTAAATTGTCAGTGTGTTTCTTGGCCATGGTGGCACCCACTTGGAATCCTAGCATTCTGAGAGGCTGACTCAGGAAGATCCCAATTTTAGGCCTCGCCGGGGCAATGCAGCAATTAATCCATGGCTGTGGACGTAGATCAGTGTGAAGACCCTGGATTCAACCCCCAAGTACTGCAGAAAAATAAAAGTAGTATGAATTAAGCAAAGTATTGACCCTTTTTTCAAATTGTCTTCAGCCTACTAGAGAAGATAGATGTATAAACCTAATTATGATCAAACAGTACGTTTATTGTTGATGTAAAGGAGGCACGAGAACACAAAGGGAGAATTCTGATTGTGAGGCTGGGTTAGTGGAAGCTTCACAACAGTAGGAAACTAAAGAGGAGGAGGCGGAAAATGTCTCTCTCCACTTTTCTTCTTTTCAATTACCTTCCCTTTATCCTGGTATCCAGATGGGGGCGTTGAAAGTCAGAGGGATTAAATAACTTGCCTAAGGTGACCGAGATGAAAGAGAACTCATGCCCAGGATTCTTTGTGTTTAATGCCACATCTGTTCCAAATACCGAGAAGGTTGTTCTGGCGCTCATCCTTTAGGGAGTGCACTTTTTAAGAGATGGAACCCCAAGTATCTACATGAGTTAGGAGACAGGGGAACGAAGGTGCCCAGCAAATACGGTGAACCTCAGGAACTCTAAAGAGGTAGGAATGTCAAGCACATATCAGCACACAGGAGATGGGGCTAGATATACTTTCAAGTGATAAATACAGACATAAAAACTTAAATACTGGAAAAATATATAAATTAGCAGTCACTCTCCACTTGGTTATCTGACTCACCTTTGTCACATCAATGTTGATGGAAGAAAATTTTATTGTAGATACATTATATAAGAAATATAATGCTTGTTGGATAATTAAAATCGATTTTAACAAGCACATAAAAAATTAATAAAGTCAGTGAAGTACTTCATGAAGAAAGAGAAGGAGAGGAAGGAAATAGGGACAGGGAAAGCGCCCATACAAATCACATCCTTGGATTGTTCTAAGCCATCTTATTCTCGTACAGACCTCAGCCCTCCAAACTCTTATCACTGGCACATGTTAACCTGTTGTTCAACTTTGCAAAATGAGATAGGGGGAATAAAGTGATTCAAGTACAAAATTTGTGCAAAAATTGAGAAAAAAATGAATCTATGGTTGGTGCCAGAAATTCAACTTACACAGAAACTTTAAGAATTTGCGATAATTATGCCCTGCAAATATGTGCTAATATAAAAAGGAATTTCAGCCTGATTTCTAGGCTTCTTGGAACACTTTAACTCATAGCTCAATTTATTCTCAGTCTATAGTTATACCAAATATACAGTATTCAAGATATATATGGTCAGCTATATTGTAATCATATCTGTACTACATAATAAGGTCATTGTAAATAAAGGGCCGAATTCAAACCTCTTGAATTCAAACTACTAAGTATGAATATGTTTCTCCTTAGTATTACTTCACTACTCTCAGGGTATAGCTATTCATTGTCTTCATGAAATATCAAACAAAAGCTTTCCACATTTCCTTTTCAAGTTGAGAGACATGCAGGAATTTATCAGGTTTAAATTTATCTAGTAAATATAAAACAAAATCTAAAGGTTAATGACATTGTTTGTGCTGCAAATGTATCAAATTCTGTTCAGAAAGTACATTGGCCTATAAAACCTGTCTTGCTCTAGTAAACAGAAGCCCCATGTAAGTAGATATCTCAACTTCAACTGAAGTTTACTTTGTTCTAACCAGAACTGATGTATCAAGTCACATCAATGCTGTCCTTGTTACGGAAGCAAATCTTTCATGCCTCAGATTTGCGTTGCCCCATGTGGTATACCACTAAACTGTAAATAGACAAAGTAAGTAAAAATTTTAATCCTATGAAACTGACAACACTCTCTGGAGACAAAACATAACAAAAATATAATGTGTGAAATTGTCGTTCTCAAAAATACATTCCTTGAAATAAACATAACAACTTTCACAATGGATTTTCATGTCTTCTTGAATCTCAGGCGATCAAGAATCTGAAGGTACTTAATAAGATGAGTCATCCTGTCAACGCTTGGCACTGTGGAAGATTGTCTTCCAGGGTACTTACATTAGGAATCTGAATTGTCATTTAGCATTCCTTCAAAATAATGTCATTTCACTTTCTCTCTTCCTTCACTCTGACTATATCAAGGGAAAGTATAGAATAAGATGACCCTTTTAAAACTCATCTTAAGAGTCAAATCTATGACAAGCCCTCCTTATCCATGTACACAGTCCACCCAAATACCTCTCTCCCACGCTCCCACATCTCCCTAAGCACAAAACCTCCCTTTACTTACACTGTCCCATGGTCCTTGACTTCCTATCTGCTTGACCTTAGGAACAAGGAGGCTCACTTACCTACACCACTGCCCCCTCAGTGTCTGCAACAAAGCTCCTGCCTAAAAAATATCTCTTTGAATGAAAAACCAAGAAATGATAACTATACAATAAGAAAAATCACTCTGTGTATGTATTCAAAATCGCTTCTTCAGACCTTTCTATTTATTTCCTGTCCTATATTTTAATTTAAAAAAAAAAGACATTCTAATTTTGGCCTCTTGAACCATCTGGCGTATTGACTTACAGCATGCTGATTTTCATCAAGTAACATATCCTACCAAATGGGTTTTTAAAAAGAGAAATATATATATATATATATATATATATATATATTTAGGCAAAATTTTAAATATATATATATATACATTTAAAAATTTTTGCCTAAATATTACTTGAAACAATGGCATAGGGTTATGAACACTCTGATGAATTTATAATCTAGAACTCAGGAATTGTGTTCCACTGTGACTTGGGTATATAATTCTTTCTTCAGGCAAAGGGCTGTCAATAGGCAGCTTCTAAAAGTAATGAATGTTCACAGTAATAATTTCACAGGTTGACTGAAATTTAATAGCCTTTATTTCCAATTTAGGTTTGTGATATGTTCCAATAAAAGCAGTCTCATATGAAATACAGTCTATTACAATACTATTTAACTCTCTATTATTTTGTTAATCATTTGTTGGTATTTTATTCGGATTTCTGTTTATAGCTGTGGCCAACTGTGTCCAGAGCCCTGCTTTTTACTGTGTTGCAGCTGTCTCGGCCTTTCTCAGTTCACTCACCATTATCTGAGAAACAGCGGTCCACAGGCAATCTCAGTGATGGGGGTTCTTGGCCTTATCTGCTACATGCAACTTCCTATTAGCCCTTTCCCTATTGAAGCACATCCAGCAGAAAACAAAAGAAGATAAGAAGATAACATCCAGGTTAGTTTGCCCTGCTTATTGTCAGTAGCTGATACTAGGGAGAATGTTAAGATTCATGAATTAATATGAGAATCTAGTGTCCATCACTTTAGAAAAGTTTGTCCAAAATAAAAAGTTTGATGGTTTGACTTTGAAGATCCACATGCAGACAGACACATGAATAACTCATTAACATTCCTATTAGAGTCTTAGCATTTTGAGGGAAGAAGAAATGAAACAAAAATAGTAGATCCTAAAAATATTCTAATGCTAGAGCAGTGTTGGGGCTCTTAGGTCGCTGAGGAAATGAGATGCAGCAGAAAATTCTGTCATATAATGGCTCCTATTCAGGGCTGCACGGCAGGCTCACCTGAAATTATTTTACAAAAACATACACATACCTGGTGTCTATCTTCGAACAAGGGAATTAGAAGCTGCAGAGGTGGCCAAGAAGAAACTATTTTAAAAACCATTAAACTATCCAAATAGTTCTGATGCACATTTCTGATAATAATAAACCATTGCTTAATTATTGTCCAATGGTAGCAAAACCAATTAGTTCAATTAAAATGTGTAGTTTAAGGTAAAGAAGAAAAATTCTTTGTCAGGACTTTTTCTTCAGATTCTCTGTCATGGCACACTGAGCTATAATGGTTACTCTGGTTTTTATGAGACTGACACAGAGAAAAGTCTAATAGCATAGACTCATTCTCCCAAGAGAACACGTCAGGCCAATAAATCCTGTAATCACATCAAATCACCTCTGATAAAAGCTAAACTAGAAGAATCACACAGGTCATCAAAACTGCAACAGGACATCACTGGCCACAGGTTCAAGTAGCTAATATTAAAAAGAAAAGAGATAGGAAGCATTGTTGAGAGCGTGGAGAGGAACACCTGTTCACTGTTATTGGTTATATAAATTGGTACAGCCATTACAAACGTTCCTCAGAAAAATAATAATTGAATTTTATTATATAATCTCGAAATTCTAGCTCCAGGTTTGTTTTAAAAGGAAAGAAATCAGAACCTCAAGGAGATATCTGCTCCTGCATCTTCATACCAGCTTGATTTTTCAGTATTCATGATACAGAAACAAACTAACCCTCGGGATGGATGAATTAATTTTAAAAATGTGCACAAATGTGCACACGCAGTGGAATAGTATTTGACAATAAAAGAGAAGTAAATCCTACCATTGGAGACATTTGGAGGAAATTAAATTACAGCAAATAAACCTGACATGGAAAGATGTATACTGTATGATCTCATTTATATGTGGAATCTAAGAGAGTTTAACTCTTAGAATAAGTTTAAGTCTTAGTTTAAGTCTAGAATAGAACAATAGTTGCAAGAACTAGAGAATGGATGATGTGCAGAATATTGGTAAGAGCTGTAAGGTGAGAAAGTTATGAGGCCTAAAATTAACATAGTGATTATGGTTGGTAATAGTGTACTGATTATTATAAAATTTCCAAGAAAGTAGCTCATAGTGCTCACACACATATAACATAAATTATAACTCAGTGTGGTGATAGACTTGTTAATCTGATTGCCACAATTATTTTGCAATGCATATGTACAGGAAATGTATTAGATTGCATATACTGAGTATACAGTGGACCCTCGAAATCTATGGATCTCACAGTCATGGATTCAAACAACTACGGGTTTAAAATATTGAGGAAAATCTTGGGCCTATATTAAAAACAGACAGACCTTTTATTATCATCATTCTTTGAACAGTACAAAATAACAACACAGCGCCTCTGCATTGCATTAGATATTACAAGTAATCTAAAGAGTATTTAAAATATACAGAGGATATGCATAGGTTAGATACACCATGTCATTTTATATAAGGGACTCAAGCCCCAGGGATTTTGGGGAGTTGGGGGCATGTCTTAGGAACCAATCTTGCAAAGATACTAAAGGATTACTGTCTGAGTTTTGCATCAGTTATACTTCAGTGAACCCGGGAGAAATAAAATTTTGTCATTAAAAATCACATATTTTAGACAAAATTGTAACAAGAATTCATGAATAAACTACAATAGATAGTAAGAGGTTTTTCACTGCTCCTCTTTGCCTGCTCTAGAATTAATGAAGTGGTTGCCCAAACCTAACAATTGCATAATCTAAGAAGAAAACGAAGCTATAATTTTGCTACAAAACAGCATCTAGAAGATCATACAAGAAAATATGTGGATGTTCCAGAACACATTTCTTTTCTTCCAGTGTTGATGCCAAAGTAACGCAAGTAAGGAAATGAGAACAACAGCACCAGAAGAAAGGCTTTTTCAACTGAAACACAATGTTTGGAATGGGGTTGATAAGAGGTCAGTCTCTGTCTTACTTATTTTTCTAATTCCTGAGAAAAAAATACCTGACACCCACAAGTTAAGGGAGGAAAGCTTTATTGTGCCTCACAATTTTTAGAGGTTTCAGTCCGTAGCTGGCTGGCTCCAAGGCAGGGTGGTAGAGCAGAGGGACATCACAAAGGAGAAACGGTCCATGGCAGGGCAAGGAAACAAATAGCAGCAACCCTGCCTTTCCCTCTTATGTCCATCCAGGTACAAGCCTTTGGGTGGTGCTATCCACACCCAGGCTGGGACTTCTGTCTTCAGTAAATCCCCCAGCCACATCCAGAACTATGCTAAATGCAACCAGAGAACAAACTTAGCACCATACCCTCTACATCTGGCAAGCTCCAAGAAGCACCACCTATGAATACATGAGGCTTTGAGGGAGGGGGTATCTAATACAAGACAAGTTTCTTTGTTTCAAGAAAAGTGACTAAGTAAAGTGACTCCTCTGTAGAGGAAAGAGAAAATACTTTTCTTTTGAAACAGGATCTTTCTAGGTAGTCTCTTGTACTCTCTGGAGAGTGCAGGCTGGCCTCAAATTTAGAGTGATCCTCCTGCATCAGCTTTCTGGAGTGTCGCTATTATAAGTATATGCCATGACACCTAGCAAGACCAAAAATTAAAGAAGCAAAAACACCAAAGACTACCAGAATAAATGATTCCCTGGATAGAAATCAGGGATGCGTCTGTGTTCTCAACAGTACTCATCATCTTGCTGGCCTTCAGTCAGTGTTAATAATTACAGCATGTCTGTCCCTACTGTGACCTCTAAGGAAAGTGGTCTTCCAAGTCCCTTCTCAGAAGAATACCATCCTTTTGTCTCTGCTCCAGAGCCAGCCCACTTCCTTAGGCAGGGATGGTCCTCATCCAGATTCAGACCATTCCTGCTGGCAGCTCTTGTCTGAGTCCAATTGGCCTCAGCTGGAGGCCCAGATGGTTCCATCCTCATTCCCCAGCAGGTTTCAGCAGTACCCACCCCTTCCTGATCTCCCTGCCATTAGTGCCATCAGGACTTGAATGTTTTCCATGAATCCTAACAGCAGGTTAAAGCATGTCAAGTCTATTCTCATAGAAGAGAGTTGGCCATGGAATGAAGACAAGTTCAGGAAGGGTATAATATCTTTATACAATGGAAATAAACAAGGTCCAGTTGTGGAGTAGTCTGAAAATTGGTTTTTTCTTATAATATTTCTTGTGTATGTAAATTACTTCATATATACGTTTGTATCCATCTATATCTCTTATCTATTGATACACTTATCAGTTGACAGATGCATGAATACGCACAAATCAAATGGATACATGAACAGAAATCTTTGAACAGAAATCCCAATATAGATATATAGAGTTAAAGTAGATAGACATCAGCATCTGCAACTATTATGTGTAAATATAGTCATAACAGTTTTGAAACTAAAACTGCCTAGATATCTTGTTCAAACTATGCTAGGTAAATCCACATCCATGTTCATCTAAATGTAAACATTTTCAGACTTTCTGGGAATTTACCACTTTACTGTAGTTGGCACACCACATAAGAGCAGCTACCAAGATTTTCACCCAATGTTAACAGTATTCAGGGATGATCTGACTTAAAATAGAGACTGTGTCAAATGCAAATTTAATGTGGGAGATTTGCTAAAACAGTCAAAACTGAAGAAGGATTTTTCACCTCATTGACATATACATTCAGATGCCCTGATATAAGATGTTAGTTATATGCAGTATATAAATTTCACTTTGTGAGCCTGAAAGAAACCCTCAGTCATCATCCAGAACAGATGAATTAAGGAAATATGTTCATTTCCTATGTCTGCTGCAAAAAATTAGCACAATCTGAGTTTCCTAAACAATGGAAATTCATTCCCTCACAGTTTTAGCAGCTTCAAGTCTGAAATTAGGATGTTGACAGGGTCATGGTCACTCTGACGACTCTAGAGAAGAGTTCTTTCCTGCCTCTTCTAGTTTCTGCTGGTTACTGGTTAACATTTCACACCCCCACGTCTGCCTCACTCTAGGCATAGCCTTCCTCCCCATGCCCTTTCTGTTTCTCTAAATCCTTTAACATGGCCAGTCACTGGATTAAGGCCCATCCAAATCCAGTGTGACCTTCTCTTAACTCAATAGCATTGCCAAGACCCCATTCTCACAGTAGGTCACATTCACACGTAGCAAGTGTTATGACTTCAACATGTCTTTTCAGTAGACACAATCCAACAAAGAACAGCAAGCATTTAACTACCGTGGCCTTTGAATTTACCTTATGCCAGGCTCTAAATACCAAGACAGATGGATAGACCCCAGAATATGAGATACAATCATCACAGAAAGTAAACAGGGCTGCAATTAGAAGGGACTTTAAAAAATATCACACACACTAAGTTGTATTTGACATTGAAAATAGGGGCAACTAATAATTACAGCAAGACAACTGACATAAACTAACACTATCCTTAGCATAGCAAACTGCAGTGTATGGTCGGTCACCTTATCCATAGAGAAAAATTGCAAGGTTAAAATCTTGAATTTTAAGTATTATTTTGTATTCAAGCTGCATCCTGAAAGGCAACTCCACTTAAGTTGTTCTAAACTGAGGCACAACAGGGATTTATATATTTAATGATGGATAATAATTTCTTTGAAGCAAAACTAGCTAATTGAAAAAATAAATTATTTATAAGCACCAGGATATTTCATTTCCCTGCCAAATCTGTAACTATTTTCCTATGAACTTTTAAATAGGAAGCACTTATAAGTAAGGTTAACACTTTTGAGTTTTAATCTCATATCTTCGATTGATATTGATTAATCATTCTCAAAGAGCGATCTCCATGTTGTTTCCCATCAGTGTATTTTATCATATTTCACAGGAATGTTACTGGTTAACTTGCCTGAATCTTGTTTCTCCTGTCATCAAAACAAATCCACCATCTAAATCCTTAAGGATACAAACAAGATTGTGCAATAGGTGCTTAGCTATCCAAAGTTATTGAAATTCACATATAATAATAGAATGAGAACTTTGGGTTTCATTTTTATTTTTTTCAGAAAAACGTGTGAAAAAAAAACCTCAACCAGCTGATAGTTTATTTTTAAAAGTAGGTCAGCTCACAGAATGGAAGACTTTAATTAATTGGAAGCTTTAAACCCTAAAGTGGGTAAGCCATTGTGTTTGTCTTATTAGATACTAGCTTTTAGACATTTATATATTTGGTTGGGTCCTAGACAGTAATAATCAATTATGTAGTTTATGAAGCCCCTGGATTAGCTACACACAAAATTAGGTAATATGCTAATATGTAAAAACAAAATATCACAAGTCCATATAGACAGTCTTTAAACATTTGTAATATACTTCAACTTACATCTAGAGAACTGCAGCAACAAACTAATGATAAAAGTCTCTTAAAATAGGATACCAAACAGTTGGACACAGATCACAAGGAAATCATCAGGGAAGACGTTGTAAGTGCAGATCCTTGAAAACAGGAAGACATAAGAGATATACAAAGAGGGAAGAGATGTACAAAAGCACAGAAGAGGTAGGAAGCCACAAGGGTTTATTGAATAACTACTGACTGCAGAGCAGAGTACAGGACACCTTACTTTCATTATCTCATCTGATCTTTACAGCAAGTCTGAGAAATGAGTAACAGTGATCACTCATTTAAGCATCACAGCTAATGGAGACCAGAGAGAACACCTGTGCATTAATTGCCTGAATCAAGAGCCTTTTTGCATGTGTGCTGTGATATGCAAGACACCTACAAAGGCGACTAGCCCAACAGCAGCCATGGAAGGACAGGGTCTCTCAGGCAAGAGGAACCTCAGCTCTCAGATGCACCTCTGCACAAAGCGTGCTCTGTACTGAGGTGACCTTTCTTAATTTGGAGACTGGCACCTCATCTTCATTTTCTCTTCTGCAACTATTTAAAGAAATTACTCCAAGACTTTACTTATTACAAGGAAATGTGTGAAAAAGCAACTTTATACAGTTGTCTGTGGGAGTCATTTTTAGCAGCCTGAATTTATCTTAATATAAGCTACATTGTAAGTGTAAATGTGATGAGTCAGTACACTGCCATTGGGTACAACTCAGGGCCATTTTTCTTTATTTGTTTGACATTAGCTACAGATCCCCCCCCCCTTATAAACAAAGGACCATACAGGAAGGGATGGGAAAAAATAGCTCACTTTTCCTAAGTATGGTTTGGCTTTCTTATACACTCAGAGGTCAATGTTTCAAAAGTTTTTAAATAATCATTACATGGATAATCTACACAGGAATGACTAGCTACCAAAGGACAAGAAAGTTTCTATGGTCTCATAAAGAAATGCCTTGAACTGTTAAAAAATTTAGTATACTTTTCTTGTTGCTGGACAAGAATCATTTCTTAGTTCACAATGATAAAAAGGGATATTGATGCCATCTTTACCTCTGGTTCATTAGGGTGGGTAAATACATGTGAAATCATAAAATAAATATGTTATACATTATACATAGGCATTGTCAGTGACTGTGTCATAAGCAACATTATTTGAGTTTTCTTAAACTAAGATATAAATTCTACTTAAGGTGCTTCAGACTTCCCAACATGAGAATTTTAGCACAGTTTCCTGCTCCTTAACTCAAGGTTTTACAGACAAAATTCGGTGGCTAAAAATGTAGCTAAAGATATTTTCTCCCCTTGGTTAAAAGGGGCAGATATGTGATACATTAACTCATAAACAGTTTAAGTGCAAAACAATTTTCCTTCCTCTGGAATTTGCTAAAAAAATTTTAAGAAAAGATAAAAAGGAGGTGGGAAAAATTTAAGTGCTTTTATGAGATTGCTGGGCAGAAAACAATAAGAGCTCTCTTAATCGAAGGATGGAGGATTGGCTCATTTGAATCCTTTTTATTATGTACATATTATTTCTGGTGTTTGAGATACAATCTGAGGGTGTCAGACAAAAGTTGAAGATCTAGCTGGGGAAGCATTACGTCAACAGTGAAGACAATGTAGCGAGCGAGGAAGATATCATGCTCTGACTTAAAATACCAAGGAAATGTTTTACAGATAGCAATTTCTAAGCTGAGCATAGGTATGTGTTATCTAGTTGACCATTTTCTGTTCAACTAGGGTGAGAGTCAGGGTGGGAAAAGGACTTATCAGGGTGGTTCCAGGCAAAGGTAGTCCTATGTTCAAGGGCCCATGGCAGTGGCAGGGAAACTGTGACACGCAGCATGCTGTTTGTTATCACTGAAAGTTTGTAAAGGTTCGCCATCACTGGTCTATGGTGTGTTCATATTATATTCAAGAAATTTTTAAAAAATTCAATATGCCTGAAATGTAGAGATTTCCTCGGTACAAACGACTTCATACAGACACACTGAATGCAAAGACAAAAAGTAAGTGGCCTTGGGGTGGCAGTTGGGGCACTCGGTCTCTAAGAGGAAAGGCCTCCTCCTCAAAAGAATTAAATCCACCGGGAGACAATACTAAATTGTTACTCAGTCAAGGACGAACAACATAGAAATGTTTGAAAAACCTCACATCAGTTGAAAAGATGAAGACCTCACCTCACTGCTACTCTCTTTAGGACTTTTCTGCACCAGAAATGTGTGTGAAAGTGAAGAATACAAACTGTTCCCATGGGACTCGAATTCTTGAAAAGAGGTTCAGATTTGTCTGAGCATGCACACCAGTCATCTTGGAAGAAGAGGTAAATCAAATCTGTGCAAGAAAACATGAGTATGTGTGAGCATCTGACTGAGGGTGAGGACATGTGGCAAAGAAGACGCATGGCAAATGCATCAGGTCACCGAGGAGCTGGCGGGAGCTGGCCAAGGGTGCAGTGAGCCAGTACAGGTGGCCCTTTAATCTCAGTGGGAGTCCAGAGAGTGGGCTGGAAAACTACATCAGGAGGCACACATGTGAAGGGTGCAATATTACCCTCTGTTATGGTTGATACATTGTGTCAACTTGGGGAGTCTAGAGCTTTGGCTAAGTAACTCAGCAGTTGTAAATCTTGGGGTAGAAAGGACACGCCCTTCTGGGATGTTGTTTATTCTGTTAATTTGGGAAGTTTAAAAGGTTAACTATGTGACTCAGAAGGGAGCTGGGGTGCCTATGTGTATTCATCCTGAACCTGTGGAAGAGGAGGGCAAGGAGGTTCTATGAGTGCTAAATGCCCCCTGGGTGGGGGTAGGCTGTTTACAATGTAAGGGAAGAGAGGAGGCTGCTTGCAGTCATTCTTCCCTTTTGCTCTGGTTGTTTTTGCTGTGCTCTGCTGCCATGAAGTTTGCCCTCTGCCATGTGCCACTCTGCCTCAGAACCAGCCAAGCATGGACTGAAACCTCCACACACTGTAAGCTAAATAAACCTTTCCTTCCTTCATTTTGAGTGTTGGGTATTTTGTCTCAGCAGCGAGATAAAAGTAACCAAGACGGGGGGCTGGGGATATAGCTCAGTGGAATAAGCGCCTGCCTAGCAAGCGCAGGGTCCTGAGTTCGATCCCCAGTGCCGCCAAAAAAAAAAAAAAAGTAACCAAGACACCCTCCTTTAGAGAAATTTCAAGACCTGGTAACCAAACTGCCAGGGAACAATAGGCCCTGAGATCCCTTTAAATGTCATATCCTTTATAATCTTGTACAAGTTGTAGTAAGAAACTCCAGCTGCTTCCATTACCAGAGAGCTGAAAGATTAAGGTAGCCACATCATCATTCAGTGGTTAGGTTAGCAAGGCTTATCTGACACCCACAAATAGATCATTTTCCCCCAAGAGACTCATTAGACATGAGTTAGCCAAGAAATTGGGACTTCATGCTAACCTGCTTATCTTTCCTTGTTAGGGTGGAAAGACTGCTCTTTTGGAAGTAGTGATGGAGAACCTTTTAGAGACTGAATGCCCCAACTGCTACCCCAAAGCCACTCACTTATCACAGTGACAACACCACAGTTAAACCTGAACACTGAGATACTACTTGAGTAAAAACAACTGTTATCCAACCCTCAGCCACTGGGGCCACTTGGCTTGTGTGCTGGCAGAGAGGGCTTTGCATGGCTGCTATGGCACACGTGCCTTGGGTTCACCACTGCAGCTCTGAGCTATTTCTGGGAGGGCCTCTCAGCAAGAAGGTGGCCAGGGCTTGTGTCTTACTTTCTCATTACTGGAACAAAATACCTGGCAACCAGACAAACACAAATTGAATGAGGAAAAATTTAGTTTAGCTCCGTTTGTAGAGGTTCCAGGCCACAGTCAGCAGGCTACAGGGAAGGGGAAGCAGGACGCAGCAGAGAGCCTCTTCTTCCTTTTTATTCCATTTAGGCTACAAGCCTAGTGGTTGGTGCCATTCACACCCAGGGTGCTTCTTCTGTCTTCGGTAAATCCATTCAGCCAGCCCAGAGCTGTGCTCATGCCATCAGTGGACTGACCCAGTTACCCCAGAACCCATGATCCAATCATTCCCCTACCTGTGAGTGCGTCAGACTTGGAGACGCCTCTAGATATAAGCCACAGAAGCTTGCCATGCTGTTCTATCCAGGCTACAGTTTAACAGTCATGGGGGTATCTTAGAAAGAAGAAAATAGAACAAAGAAAAGAAGGAAAAATTGAAGAGTATACAATGAGTCAGATACGCAAAATGAGTCAGATATACGTGTAAATGAGAGAAAATAACATGCAAGAAAAAATGAAGCACATGATAAAAAAATATAAGTGCAGAAATTGAGGAAATAACTAAGCAAAGTACACCACACTATTGCTTATATTAACATCTGCACATATAAGCACAATTATATGTTACATTAAGGGCAAATTTAAAAGTAGCCTTTAAAACCTGGAACAATTACATCAATTTCATAAACAGTACCCTTTGTGAGGGCAGGAGAGAAGGATGGGGCTGGGCAGATGAAGACTATCAAATTTCCCTGTGTTTAAATCCAAAGCAAAATGTGAAATGGCCTTAGTTTTAAATTCCAGCTGGAGGGAGGGGCACATGGGTGTTTAAGATATTACTCTCGGTAGTTTTATGATGTATGTGTTTCTTTTTAATACTTTTTTCAAAATTAAAAAAAAGAGCCAGGCATGGTTTTGCATGCCTGTAATCTCAGCATTCGGGAGGCTGAGACAGGAGGACTGCAGCAAATTCAAGACCAGACTGGGCTATGTAGTAGGTTCAAGACCAGTCTGAACTACATAGCAAAGCCCTGCCAATAATAATAATAATAACAATAATAATAATAATAATAGAGACATGGAAAAGATTTGAGGGCAGTAAAACACCAATGTATGTAGTCTCACCAATTACCAGCCAAGGGGAGTCAGCAAGCAGTTAATGTTGCAGCATTCAGTAAATCACTGGAAGGCAGTTTTCAGTCCCGTCCATGGAAAATAATCTTTAGTTTTCTCACTAGTCTTTTCATGTTTTTCCTAAAACTGCACACTCTGGAAGACTAGACATTGCTCTCTATAGCTCAGTTTGGTTTGCTTTCTGAGGCTGCTGATTAACCAGTGTGTTTTCTCTTAATTGAAATGTGTAGACTGATACCATGTTTGGCAGACGCTGCAAAAAAGTACACGGATACACTGCAGAGTTGTGCATGCGGTATTGGAGGGTTTTCAGCCCTTTCTACCCAGGAGTAGAATACCCTAGCTCTGTTCACACTGAAATGCTAATATTCTCTTAGTTAAATTCTTATTCATCCCATGTCTGCATTTCCAGAAAAGAACCTTTCTTCTAAGTCAGTATGAGGGTGTAAGAGTGAAAAGAGAACCCACAGAATGGGATAAATTTTAGCCAACAGTCCCTTAGACAAAGGACTTTTATCTAGAACATATAAGAAATTGAAAAAAATCAGAACCCCAAATTCAAAGACCCAGTTCAAAACTTGGGATCTGAGGTGAACATACACTTCTCAGATGAAGAAATACAGATAGCAAGTAAGTATGAAAAAGGGTCAACATAACTGGTTATCCAAGAAATGCCAATTAAAACAACACTGAGATTCTATCTCACCCCAGTAAGAATGGTTATCATTCAGAAATCAACCCATAACAAATGCTGTGGGGAACAAGAAACCTTTTCTCCACTACTTGTGGCAGTGTAGACTGGGGCAACCACTGTGGAAATCAGTGTGGAGATTCCTCAAAAAACTAGGATTCGTGGTCCCATTTGGCCCACCTATTCCCCTTCTGAGTGTTTTCCCAGAAGAATTAAAAACATCATACCACAGAGATATTTGTGCACCCTTTTTTATAGCAGCAAAATTGGTCATAGCTAAATCTTGGAAACAACCCAAATGTCTATCAACTGAGGAATGGATAAAAAAACATGTGATATTTTTATACAGTGGAGTACTACTTAGCTATAAAGGATAAATTGAGCCTTTTATAGGTAAATGGATGCAACTTGAGACATACTCATAAGTGAAATAAATGTGTCACGTGTGTTAAACATCATATTCCCTCCCTAGTGTAAGACACTGAAAGAGTAAATAAAATCCGAAATGTACAAAAGATATTATGAAATTGGAAGAAACTGTTTCAGAGGGAAGATAAATGGGGGTGGGGGAAGGGAGAAAAGCAGAAAGGGGAAAGGTAAGGGGAATATACACATATATATAATATAGTAGTTATAACTATGTATAATATATGTAATAGTTAAGACAGCTATACCCATTTCCATTAGCTCCTTGGAAAGAAAGGTTTGTGCTTGTATCTTTTGATCAGTGTTTCGTGCCCATATCTTGTAATCTGAGCCACTACCTGGCAGATAACAATAAGAATGCACTAACCATTATTACTCTCCTACTATCTTGTTTTGAAATTTTGTATCACTGTTTTTCTCTTCAAAATAAAAAAATGTATATAAGGGTATAATCCATACTTTTAACACAGATTATCTAAATTATCTTTAACAAGCAAGAGAGATTGTCATATTCTGTGAAAGAGAACAGAGGAGATAATTACCTGAATCTGTAAATAACTGCAGAACTAAAGAGAAACTGAGGCACTTTAAAAGGCAGATGAATGTGAGCCGTAGAACAGAATTGCGATACATACTGTAGGAGCCCAAAGGCCTGGGTAGGCTAATGAATCTCCTTAATGTGTAAGGTTGATAGCAAGTAGAATCAATGAGTGACGCTCCCTACAGAGATGAAAAACAATGACACAGCAATTTTTGGATATTCTTTAAGCACAAAAGGAGCCTTAAGCATAAAATCCACACTATCTCAGACAGCTTTTGTGAGATTTAAAGGAAAGTAGGATTGTTTTGATTAAAGATTTTTTTTTTTTTTTTTTTTTTTTTGCCTATTTACTGTTACAACTCGTGTCAATTCCTATGATCGGCCCAGTAGTTCTATCTTAAAAAGAAATGAGGTGAAAAGTGGCTGCAGGTCACAAAGCAATGCAGATTATAAATTATCACTTCTGGGCCTGTTGCTTAGCTACCAAAATAGGCTGTCTTCTTATCTTTACAATGCCTGAGGCATCATTTGCATTTACTTACATATATCTGAGTGAATTCTGAGCCTGACCATGAAGTTATCACATAGATACAATTCAATGAAAGGGAAACTACCCGTGCCTAAGATAAAATCTACGGCCTGGGCCAGAATCTGGGAGCCCCAAAAGGATAAACTGAGGCTTTGGCATATGTCTGGTCCAAGGCAGAAATCTCAGGGGTGAAACTGTAAGCGAAGGAGTAATTGATCATTCACCTGAAAGCAACTGCCAGAGAAAACTGTCTCTTTGGTAATTCTGTGCTAAAGAAGAGATGGATCTGTCTCCTGTCTGGTAAGAATTGACAGTAAAGCTGTCAGTCCTTTAACCTTGTTATTAGTATGTTGTAGGTTTGCTCATGTACATGTGATATACATACACATATAGAGATATCACCCCGAATATATTTATGTGGGTCTAAATTTATGAAGAAATACTAGTATCTTGTTTGAAAGTGTAAGAACCATATGTTAGAAAACTATGGCATAGTTTCTATCTTTACTAAATGACTCAAAAAAATGTAAAGGGCTGGGTGTTGTGGCACATGCCTCTAATCCCAGCACTCATGAGGCTGAGGCAGGAGAATCATTGCGAGTTCTAGGCCAGCCTGGGCTACGAAGTCAGCTCAAGGCCAGCCTGAACTGCATAGTGAGACCCTGTCTCAAAAAGACAAAAAAAATTTTTTTAAATGGTATGTACACTGGAATTAAAACAAGAACTGGAGCTCAGGCAGATGCATCTCTCTCGTGTGATTTTTTTTTTTTAATGAGAATGAAATGCAGATGAAAATCAAAAGTGAAAGTTTAAATGTGTTTTGTATAAACGTGAAGTAAACATGTGGAGCAGCTGAATTAGTAGCATATGCACTGGGCAAGAAGCGTGATATCATTTGAAAACCTAAAATTGGAAGTGAGGAATGACAAAGACCAAGAAACAAAATGTGTAGGTGTTAGCGTCAATACAGAAGATGGGAACCAGAGAGAGGGAGAGGGGCAGGGGAAACATTCCAAACAGATGATGTTTGATCACACGTGAGAAATGTGTGAGAGGAGGAATGCAGGCTAAGGGTACGATTACGGGAGGGGAGAAAGAAGCTCTTGCTAATACGCTTTCAGGAGAAGCCAAAGAAATGTCACTTTGAGTTCACTTGTGAAGGTGATTTTTGTTTGTTTGGTGCTAGGTCTCAGACCCAGGGCTTTGTGCTTGACAGCCTAGCGCTCCCCCTCTGAGCTGCACGCTCAGGCCCTGTGCTGGTAAGATGAATACACTTAGAAGCCTGACACAGCAAAGAGGACGTGAGGGAGAAGTGTGCTGTTTGGTACGTAAGAGAGGACTGAGTGATTTTCCCATGACATCTTCATTACCCAAGGTGGTATTTCAGGAAGATGGAGGGGGCGTGTTATAAACAAGCAATGTACTAACGCTTGTTACTCTCCAGAAAAGCTTTACTAAAATAAAGAAGCATTATTCCCTAAGATCTCATCATAAAGCAATATGATCATTTCGGTGCCAGTCACAGACACATGTAATGTCCCTCCTTGCTCTAATAAATATACAATAGCTTTTAATCTTTCTTTGACAATTCAGAGTCCTGAGGACCCATATCACTGTTCTGGGTGATACCAGGCCCGTAGAGAACTGCAGGTGTCAGACTGGGCTCCGTGGAGTCCCTCCGTATGTGAGCCTCCTACAGTTGTCAGTTTCTGACATCCCTCCCTATGCGGTGATTTCCAAAGCCCGGCACGCAGCCACCACACTGAACGTCCTCAGATTGTCCGCTGCTTCAGCTATTGAAGCAGTTTCTTCCTTTACTCCTAGGCTGGCTTCATAGACAATCCCTTGCTCATCTTCTAGTTGGAACCACACGTGAATTAAGGACTGGCAGGGGAAGGGAAGTTTTATTTTTGTCTGTGTCATTTAATATAGTATTGACTCAAAAAAAAGAAAAGGAAGGAAAATGTAGGTGAACTGCCAAGCAGCAAAATGTATAGACTTTATGCATGGGCTATACTCTTATTTAGGAAAATTTTCTGGTAAATTGGGGGTATTGACAATGTTATAGTGTATGACGTATACAAGGGGGTGTGCCTTAGTTCCACCATCTCATCTTTCCCTATCTCTCCTTTTCCCCTTACACTCATCCTTGTTCAGATGGTTCATACTCAGCCCAGGTCATTTTCATTTTTTCACGTTGCTACTTCTACATTACAGAAAAGCTCCAGAAAAGCTTTACTCTTCTGAGGCACAGGATAGCACGCACCATAAAAATAACACTTTCAGAAAATATGGAAACACTAGTTATGGGTCAGTTTCCCATCATTATAATAAAATACTTGCTCCAATTAACTCCCGAAGAGCAAAGGTCTATTTGGGCTTATCCGGAAGTTCCGGTCCAAGCTGGGGAGGAGACACGCTTGTGGACCTCTGAAGGGGCAGCAGAGTGAGGGGGCAGCGCTTGGCTGAGCAAGTTTGCTCATTTTATGAGACAGGAAGCAAGGGAAGAAAGAGGGTGGGGCGGGGTTCTACCATCTCCTTCAACGTCGTGCCCCCAGTGACCTGAGAAACCTCCCACACTGTTCCGCTGCCTCTCCCGACGACATCAGCATGGCTCTCAATCCTCTAATACACAGACAATGAGTGGGGATGTTCAGCATCTAATCCACAGCACCCTTTAAATGCAAAATTTTCCACAACTCCTGTTTCCTGGTCTTCCTTTCAGGAGCGGGCAAGAGAGGCTAAGGGAGTAAGGTGAAAGCATCACATCCTTCGCAATGCTGCCTGCTTACTAAGTGAGTTATTGCTGCCATTCCTAATATTTAATTTGGCTAAAGAATGTTTGTTGCAAGATACACTGAACAGGATGGTATACCCAACCTTAGTGAATATTATTTAGATGCTTCAAAAGGAGATTTTACAACCTCTCCTGCAGTCAGGAAGTGTACATAAATGATCCCTCTTATTTTAGAGGAGAGTATTCTGGTTTTGTCATTTGGCCTTGTTTGTTTTGTCTCCTTTATTAGAAGGAAGATATCCTATGTTCAGCACCCAGAAAAGGTTAGTCATTGCTTAGTGGTGCCTAGATGCAGTAACAAGAAACCAGATTCAAAGGTGAGCATGAAGCACAGTCAGTGTTCTTCATTTTATCATGCAAAGTCCAATGGCTTAATAAGTGGACGTGAGGCTCTGAAAGCCCCTCCAGCTAACAGGGCAACACAAACTCAAGGGGCAGTGTGAATGAGCAGGAAACACTGGACAACAAAGAACAGGGTGAGACATGAGGTAAACACAGACCGGGGAAATACTACTCATTCCTGAGAAAGACACTGGTGGTCAAAGCAGAAATATCTGTGTCTGTGACATATTTGTTTCCCAAATACCTAATGAGAAATACACTAATGCTTTGGTGATTGCTCTTTCTTTAGTTATATTGAAATAGTTCAGGAGGTTAAATAGCTCAAACCTCCCTCTTTTGCAATCCTGTGAAGATTTTAGACTTTTCACAAGAAATCTAAGAATTCCTGCAGTCAAATGCTGTCATGGTCCTTTCTCATCCTGCTTTATCACAGCATCAACAACCCAAAATCAGTTATTCAATGTTTGTACTTTTAACGGCCTTCACCCAATCCCTATTCTTCCCTCTAGCACCCTGCCTCTCTGCCCCTTGGAAATTTCTTATTGGAAAACATGCCCTCTCAAAGGCCAGCCTCCCACCCTACCATATTCATCCTTAAATTTCTCTTAATGTCTTTAAATTCTGTCCTTAGACTACCTGAGCATTATAGAAAAGAGAAAGGGACCAGGATGCTAAATTATTCAGTGTTCAGCTTTGTGCTCTATCACACAACCAGGATTGATCTGTGGAGAGACATGAGAAGTCCTACAGCATACCAAACTCTGGGCCTCCCCTTAGACCAAGTGAATTGCGGTCTTTGTGAATGAGGCCAGAATAATTGTTTTAAAAGCTCCTCAGATAATTTTCAGGTTTTGGCTTCTTGAGCTTTGATGTGTTTAAGAACCACCCGAGGACCTTGTAAAGACACAGAATCTGATTCAAGAGGCCTAGGGTGGAGCCCAAGATTCCTCACTTCTTACAAGCACCCAGGAGCACAGCTTAAGTGGCACAACTCTAGACCAGCAGTTTCCAAGCTTCCCCCTCAGAATTGGTACTGGCAATATCTCAGGAGTTGCCCCAAGGAGGCGATGATGACCTCGGCTTGCACCATGGAATAGGTTTTGTCAACTCTTGTGACAGATAAAGGACATCAGGAAACATCAGTGAGAGGCACAGGCACATCTATTAGGCAGCAGCTAAACGAGAAAACAGGGAAACTTCCATATGAGGAGCCAAAAGGACACAGCTCTGATAAAAGGTTTCAGACTGATCCATTAACAAAAAAAATGGCACCATGTTTTATGGATCTCCTGTGATGAGCTAACGTCTGGTTAGTCATTCTGAGGTCCTGTTTGCAAGAGGACTCTGATGAAGTCCTTAATTCTGAAGGGAGGCTCAGTCTCCAAGAGATGATTGTCTCTGACTGGGGCAGCGTCAGCTTTGTGAAGGCTCTGCTGGGAACCAAGATGACTATCGAAGGAAAGCAACTGGAGAGTTTGGGGTATTCACTGATGGGTGAATGTCCATATAAATCTCTTATCTTGGTGTCTTCAGTCTTGAAGGGAGTTGAGATCAGTTATATAAATTTACGACTGATCATATCTGTTTTGTTGACTTTTAGACAGACACTTTCTAAATGATTAGCATGCTTGTATACAGAGCCAAGCAAGGATCTGACCTAAAGTTTTAAGGTAATAAATGAAAATCAAGATTTGTTCTTCTTTTAGTTATACACTGGGCATTTATCGCCCCGAGAGAAGAGTCATTTCTTTAGCAAAACTTCATTTTATGTCTCTGACTGTCTCAGTAGAAAACACAAACATAAACCATGCTTTTAATGAATAGCTAGATAAGGGTCCAGAAGGTTTGCCCACTGACCTATGGTGATCTCTGAGTCAGAACTACATGGGGTGTTTTGAAAGCCATTGTTGCTTGGCCCCATATCCAGGCATTGGGATTTGTAAGCTTTCTAGATGCTTCTAAATCTCTGTTAGAGACCATAAATGTAAGAAAGATCAGTCTTTCATTACCATCTCATTTCCATCTTTCATCGCCAATGTGCACCTTGAACTCCTCTTTTGTGCAAAAGCTTCTATACTTAGCTCTGAAACAATTTTTCAATCCTACTTATAGAATATCATTTATGTGTCTAAGACAACTATTTAGTATACGTTAGTTTTTGTCAATTACTACTTTTATTCTTAAACACTTAATATGGTAATATCTTTAAGCATTATGAGAAATTATTATTAGCAGAAAAATTTTAGCAAGTAAATTTTTTGGCACAATAAGACCAATAGAAGATTGCTCCACAATTGCCCACATGATCTTTTTACAAAACTAATACTTAAACAAGTTTCTAACCTTGGAGTGGTCAATGTGTTGCTCATCTGCCTATCGAATTACTAATGAGTTTATATAGAGAAATAGAGGTTTACTATAGCATTGTGTTTACTATAGCACAGGCAGACATTCCTGTGCTTATAGGAATGCTCTCTTTCTAAGAAATGCTCTCTCTCCAAATGTAATTCGTGTGAATTTGAACACATTCAGTAATTGCTGAGCTGACTTTATCTATATATAAAAGTTAGAATAATTGAGCATGTGATCCATACACATAAATACACATATCACATACAGTTATGAGGTATTTAAATATAGAGGGAAATAAATATAAACATAGATATATTTTAAAATACTATCCATTATCCAACACTTACTAAAAACATGCATTCTTCCTTTTCATAGTATATCGCAGTCAGTCAGTTTGAAATTATACTTCCTACTAAGTTTTCAAATTGTCAAATATCAGTTTTTCAAAGTGATGTATAAGGAACAATACGATAACAGGGCAACGCAGCAGGGCTGTGAACGAGACAGATGTGGTTTCCGTGTTTGAGAAGCACATCATCTACAGTCAGACACAATAAACACAACTGTGTAAGTACATGAAAAGCGGCTAGTTCCGGCTGTATAAAGACACGGACACAGAGCTGTTGGCACTGTTGCTGAGATACCAGAGCCTTAGGCCGTCTCTCTGCGAAAGCTGCACAAAAAGGGTGAATTTGTACAGAATTTTTGAAGCACGTGGGAGGCCTAGGAATGACAGCGGTTGGAAGAGAGGGCAGCACAAAGACTGCTACTTAAGCAGCATCACTAACAGTTCAGTAGCAATAGGAGCCCATCAAATAAACTTTATAGATCAGGATTTAAGAGTCGACATTTTAAAGCGACAGAACGTACCGTGAATTCAATTTTTAGAATTCAAGATCCAAAGGTATGATGGGATTCCCCTTCCTCTTCTGTGACAATTCGGTAGTGTTATATACAAAAGAGACAGCATTCAAAGGATACAAAGAGGACTCTGTTAGCTTGAAGATTGTGGGCTGATCTGCAGTTGCCTTACTGTTGTGTGTTCTTACTAAAGAAACCAGAGACCTTTGAATAGTTTTCACTTCGGAGTACTTTCAAGTCTTTTCCTAATGGAAAATGTGTTTGTAGTATGGGCTTTTCAGGAAGGACAGGAAAACAGATAAAGGTTTTATTGTAGTTGATACTCTGGCAATTGGAGTTCCACTCACCTATAATGAGATGACTAAATTTCACAGTGAATTATAGTTGTACCATCCTGTGATCAACAAGACTCCAGTTCTATGCAGCCAGATGGTATAAATGCACAGGCCAAAAAGTCAGCACTCTCATTATATGTTAACAGTGTTAAAATTAATCAAATATTCTTTAATAATTCACACAAAAATGCTGACACAATTTTGACAGACATCAGGTTTCCTAGCACTGTCTAGTATTATTTTGAGCTCAATTGTCTTTTTTTTTTTTTAAAATCTATCAAAGGTGATTGGGAGCAAGAATTGGGAAATACTAATTCTTCTACTACAATATCACTAAAGAAGTAAGAGATGGCTTTTTCAACTTCTTACATACAGAGTTCTTCCAACATTAACTAAATGTATCTTCTTTATTAAAAACACAGGAATGAAGCTTGAAAGAATGCTCCAATGGCAATGTGCTATGAATACAACAGGGAGATGGACTGGGTTTCCTGCTTGAGTCCTTGTAGCTCCAACAATTGATTCAGTTCTATACTCCATGTTATGATTTGTCCCCACAAAGCCTTATGCAATCAAGAGGTGGGCTTTCAGAACTTATGATTGATTCACAGTCTGTTGCTAGGATTATGGGTGTGAGTGCCACACCCACCGGGGGGGGTAGCCTGTATACCATATAAGGGAGGGAAAGAGGCTTGTGCTCTGCTATTCCTCCCTCTTTGCTCTTGTGGCTTTTGCTGTCTTCCACAGCCTTGAACTGTCGCCCTCTGCCATGTGCCACTCTGCCTTGGAGCCAGCCATGTATGGACTGACACCTCCACAAACTGTGAGCTAGATAAACTTTTGCTTCCTTAACTTTGGACATTGGGAATTTGGTCTCAGCAACAACAGAAAACTAAAGAAAACCCTCCAGGTGTGGTAGCTCAGTATTGAAATTCCATATAGCTTCACACTGAGTGCATAACAATAAGATGTGGGAAAACTTTCAATACTTGAACCCACACTTAGCTGAAGAACGGCAACACACAAGCCTGAGACCTAAGGAGAGGTAGGTACCTCCAAAGGTAAATGAAAAACAAGAGCTTGCTGACCTGAGGCAGACGCTGCTGGGCGGATGTGCCAGTGTAAAAGGAATTCAGCTATAAATATCTAAAGAATTTAGCTAGCCAGAGAATATAGAACTCCTGTGAGCTGCAAACAGAAAGAGAACTTTTGTCCACTTACAGGTTCTCCTTAACAGATGGTGCCAAATGGTCACAAAAACAATACTCAGAGTACTAAGAAAACTTCATTTGAGGTGTTCTCCTTGGGAGGGGACAGCCTCCACTGGAAAGCCACAAAAACTCATGTGAATCCTTCTCTCCTACCTCCCCAGAGACCAAAGCCCATGAATCACTGAGAGAAGAGAAACAAACCATGTCTCCTTAGTGCATTATTGATAATCAATTTTAGCTAAAGAGGGGGAATAGAAAAAATTCTCTAGTACTGCAGGAGGGGCAAGAACATTTGTTGAGTCCACAACATTAAAGGGCTTCCCCAGCTGGGGATGGTAGCACATTCCTATAATCTCAGCATTCAGAGGGTGAGACAAGAGGATTGCCACAAATTCGAGGCCATCCAGGGCTGCATAATGAGTTCAAGGACAGCCTGAAGTACACAGTGAGAACACGTCACATGGAGGGATAGATAGATGACAGATAGAGAGGAAGGAAGAAAGGAAGGAAGGAAGGAAGGAAGGAAGGAAGGAAGGAAGGAAAGAAAGAAGGAAGGAAGGAAGGAAAGAGAGAGAAAGAGAAAGAGAGAAAGAGAAAGAAAGAAAGAAAGAAAGAAAGAAAGAAAGAAAGAAAGAAAGAGAAGAAAGAAGGAAATAGAAAGAAAAAAACAGCTGAGAGAGATACCCAACATAGCATGAAAAATCCCAATTCCTATCAAACAGTGACTGACAAGGTCTGAAGCTTTATCAGAACAGAGCATATCATAGATGCAGTAGCAAAATACATGTATACACACACCCTGTCATCATGCAACTAAAGTAAGGAGGAACAGCAGTGTACTTTTGGGGAAGGAGCAATATCATGAGAGATGTTCTCTGAGGCATACATCAAAGGAGAAATCTAAAGCAATGTGTGGGACAGACATTTATAAGTGCTTTCTGGCAAACCAGTTCCAATCATAAGAACAAGATAATGCACCTAAAGCACTGTAACAATAGCAAAATGTAAATAGAGCCCAGTTTCTAACTTAACTAACCTAACTTCCTCCATGCCAAAAAAACTAGCAGAAGGGAAGGTTTTATACTATTTACAAGTGTAAAATTTATATATGTCTGTCTTTTTTTTTTTTTTTTGTGGTACTGGGGATCGAACTCAGGACCCTGCGCTTGCTAGGCAAGCGCTTATTCCACTGAGCTATATCCCCAGCCCTATATGTCTGTCTTAATTGTTCTGCATAAGGTATACAACTGCCAACAGAAAAATTAGGAGAAATCCAATAAAGCAAGAAATAAACAATAAATTGTCCAGAAATAAAGCAGTAAATATAACCAGTCTCAGATATGAAACAGATGTTGGAAATATCAGACTGAGATTAAAATAAATAGGATTAATACATAAGACTCTAGAGGAATTAGAGACAACCTGCAAACCCAGAAGGGTAATTTCAACAGTAAACCTAAAGTTACAACAAAATTAAATCAAATAGCTATGCTAGATATTAAAATATAGTAGAGATATGTTATGCCTTCAGTAGGTAAAACAAAGACTTGATTCAGTAGAAAAAAGAATACATGAATTTCAGTTTACAGAAATGAATCAAATGAAACACGAGGGGAAAGATGGATTTAAAAATGAATGGAACTTCCAAGAGCCATGGATAAAATTAAATAGTTTCAGAAATATGTAATTGAAATGTCAGAGAGGAAAAGAGAACAAATCAGACAGAAAAAAAAGTTTTTTGGGGTAAAAGGCTAAGAATTTATCCAAATTAAATACCATTTTAAAACTACTGATCCAAAAAGGTTAGAGGATATCAAACAAGATAAACACAAAAATACAAAAGAAAATAACTAGACAAATCATAAACAAACTGCTGAAAACCAATGAGGAAATCTTGAACTGTAATGGTGGAATCCATTTTTTACAGGGGAACAAAGGTAAGATTTACAGCAGATTTCTCATCAGAAATAATGCAGGGAAGAAAAAGTTTAAATGGCATCTTAAAGATGCAGGAGGAAAAAAAAGGAATTGTATACCAAAAACAAATGGAATTCCACAGACAAATAAACTCAGAAGAAATTCATGATCATGGCCAACATATATGAAATATATAAAATAGAGTACCAGGGATGTAACATACCAAAGTGCCTAAGAAATTTCTCCACATTGCCTTAGTTACTTTCTCGTTGCTAGGACAAAACACCTAGTACTCACATTTTAAGAGTTTTTTTTGTGGTTCATATTTTATAGAGGTTTTAGTCCACAGGTGGCTCCAAGGCAGGGCAGCAGAGCAGAGGGTAAAGGAAAGAGGAGAAACAGCTCATGGCACAGCAGGCAGAAGCAAGAGAGAAAGATGAAAGGAGACCTGAAAGACTTATGCCCTTTCAGGCCGTACCCACAGTGACCCACTGCTTCCCACCAGTCTTTACCTCCCAACCTCGCATTTAGCTATTAACTCCTTGGGGACCTAATCCACTGGGAAATAGTGTAGTCTCATGATCCAAAAACTTCCCCATAGTGGAGCACATGAAGCTCTAGGGGACATCTAGACATAAACCATAAGTGCAAACATGCAGACAGGCTTAAAAGATGAGTAGTGTTAGCCAGAGGTGGTGGCACAGGACTGTAATCCCAGCACTCGGGACGCTGAGGCAGGAGGATCATTGTGAGTTTGAGACCAGCCTGGGCTACAAAGTGAGCCCAAGTCCAGCCTGAACTGCATAGCAAGACCCTGTCTCAAAAAGACAAAATAATAAACAAACAAACAAATAAATATGAACAGTGTTAACTGATAGGACAACCATTAAAAATTTTATGAAAAATAATAAGTCAGAAGAAAATAAGAGTTAAAAATTCAGTCATAAGAAGTTTTCAATCCAAAACAAGGTAGAAAAAGAAAGAAAGAAAGAAAGAAAGAAAGAAAGAGGACAAGTAGAAAGTAAAAACTAAAAAACATGTGGCAAGATGGTAGATTTTAATCTCCTTAATAATTACACTACATACAGGGGGTCACACATATCAATTTAAAAGGGAAATTATCATATTGTAGAAAAGACACAACACAATGATGTTTGCATGATATCCATTCTAAATACAAAGTGATAAATGGATTAGAAGGGTGAAAGTAAAATGTATATCATGCCAGCACTAAAATAAAGAAAGCCTGAATAGCTATATTATTACCAGACAACCCATACTTAAGAATAAGAAATATTGCCAGCTATGAAGAAAAAAAAAACATTAGACCAGAATAAAGAGATAAACTCTTTAGAAAACAAATAATTACCCAAAATGTTTTGCATTTAACAATGGAAATTGAAAATAAAGCATAAAAAGTATAGACATGCAGGAGAAATAGATGAATAGTTAGAGATTTCAATATTCTGCTCTCAGTAATTAAAAGAATAAGTGGACAAGGAAACAACAATATACAAAACCCAACAATTTGTCTTCATTGTCTTAATAACTATTTGACCTAGTAATAGCAGTATTCTGAATTAGAAAACAAAATTTAATATAAACTACAAAGTGCTTAAAATGGGTTCTCAAACCTCCCATATAATCAAAGAAATGCATATTATAAGTTCAAACTATACTTTCTATCTACTAATTTTAAAAGGATTTTAAAAAAAGATTAAAATGCAACTTACAAAGCAATTGCTAGAATAACCATACTCATGCACAACTAATGGAAGTATACATTTATACATTCAAGAGAATGTCAGACAATGTATTATGATCTATAATCTGTGCACAGTTCAATTTAGAAATTCACCTTGTAAGATTTTATGCTAAAGAAATGTTCACAAATATGTACAGTAACTGTCTTTCAGTTTGATGTATAACAGTAAAAACATGAAGTAATTTGAATATGAAACTATACACATATAACAAACACATACTCATTCAGTGAATACCATGTACTAAAAATGTTCTAAGCACTGGGTGTTAGAGAGTAAGACAAACACAAATCTTGTTTCCTTCTTCCATGGGCTTTCTGTTCTAATGGGAGGGACACACCTTAAAAAATATACAAAATAGATAATATTTTCTGGTAATAATAAGAAAATGTATAAATATGCCATATACCATATATACTGTGCTACCCCTAAAATCAAACTGTAAGAAACAAAAACATTTAAATAGGATGAGCCTGAGATGTTACCATTTGTGATATATGCCATGAGAAATACTAAAACTGAATGGTATATTTGTCACAAAAAAGTATATAGTATTAGAAAAATAATGAAAGATATACCTTAAAGTGTTCATAATAATTATTGCTCACCTGTGGATTTTTTCCTTGGAGTTCTTTGTTTCCCAGGTTTTCTGATGTGCACATGTACTATTTTTGTTAATAAGAAACATTATTAGAAAATGAGGTCAGATAATGGAAAAAGCTGAAAAATAAGGTAATAGAAGCATTTTAGCACCAGTGGTCCTTGTGTAGTTTTCTATTTTCAGACAGGGGAAATCTCATGAAACACATAGGTATAGGATGAAGAGCAAATATAAAAGGAGATAGCAAAAATAAATGCAAGAAAGAGTAGTTATTTATGCAAGTTTCAATATGGGATACATTTTATAGGACTACACAGAACAAGACTAGCCTTGAAAAAGAGAAGGAATATATCCATCTTTGAAACAGGAAAAGTTAGATGGATAAAACCGCAAGAACAGTTTAGAAGATGCATTAAAAACCTAGACACTTCTAGAAAGACACAAAGTCGGTAAGTGTAACAGACACATGGAACGTCCTTATGAGGTAAACGGTTGCATCTGTTTACAATTAAAAGATCAGGGACAACTGAAGGAGGTCAGCAAAGAGGGAAACAGGCTTTGAATGTCCGAAGGAGATAAATGCAGCAGAGTTAACGCTGGTGAACACCACGTCACTGAAGAGCTGAGGCACCAGCAACATTCAGAGGCACCCAGTAAGAGTGAGACCAACAGGTACGGCCACGTGGCCCTCTGTGCAACCACTTTCCCATGTGGAAGAAGGAGCAGAATGCAGAAAAAAAGTAAGCAGATAAATAAATCTCCATTAACATATACATTTAGTGAAATTTCCCACATCCTAAAATACCACGACTGGCTGACCCTTACTCTCTAGGTCCTTCCTCAAATGACATGCCATTGTGGGATTCTCATCCCTAACTTCCTCACGCCACATTCATTTTTTTCTCCTTTTTTTTTCCTCCATAACATCCGTTTCCTTCTAACTTGCTATGTATATCACCTACTTACGGTCTTTCTTACCCACCAGATGGTAATCTCTACAAGGACAGAGAGTTTTGCAGTTTTCTTCCCTCTTGTATACCTAGAATTAAAATAATTCCTAGCACAAAAGAGATGCTTAGTGATTCTGTTATAAAGCACATTTATTATATAAATAAATTTCCTCATTCTTTTCAGATGCAGTGGGGGAAAGATTTTGTTGTTTTTATGAATTTTTTTTTCTTTTCTGAATCTCCACATTCATAATGCCCATGTTTCCCTAGGAGACAAATTTAAAATGTATTCCTTCAACTGACAATTATATTCACATTTTTAATGTTGGTAACTGGGAAATTTGAAAATATGTATCTCTTTAACTTTCTCATTAAGTGATTGACTTCTTATACCTATGATGCCAAGAAGTTTCAGTGAAGCCATAAAGTTTAAAATTTTAAATTTAGACACTGCTACACTATGGACCACAGAAAATCCCATGAGAGAACTGAGAAACCGTCAGCTTCCTGTCAGAGGTAATGATAAACTAGCCCTGGCCCCATAAGTAACTAAGGGCAGTAGAATAGCTGTGTGATAGAACTGAAGTATTACTGTTACTGCCCCTGAATCTCCAGGGGAGACCTGGGGCCACAGTGAGCTTCTTAATGGTGAACTGCACACCAGGCCCGGTAACACCACTCATTGCTGCCAGCACTGGAAAAATTGCTGAATGTCCCCATTTTGGAGCCTTCAGGCAGAAGAGACCCCACCTGGAGGGGCAGGCTTCTAGTTGCCTGCCTTTAAGAGTGCACACCCCCAAGATGAGCAGAAGAAGGAGCAGAACCTAACATGGCCAATTCCTCCTTTCCTTCAAATCCAGCAAAGAAGAAGTCCTTCCTTCTTCCTGGGAAAGCAGACAGTTGAGAGAAATATCTTCCTCAGTGAAGCTAGAGAAGGCAAACATAGACTCCCCCAGCAGGACTCTGAGCCTTGCCTCTGGGAACATCAGCTCTGCCTGTCCAGAGAGAAAGGGCCCACTCTTTGGGCTGGGGATTATCGTATGCAGGTATTGCAGAGGTTGCAATATCCACGCCAGACAATTTGAGTGTCTGCTTTAGAGAACCAGAGATCTCTAAATGCTTCGGTCCTTTGGAATGAAACTTCTCATTGTAAATAAGGTAGTATCCACTAACTAACCATGAATTTTTATACTTACCGTATAATACATGCACAGACTTTGAAAAGAGGAAGAGTCCACTTATTTCAACCTGTATTGGTACCAGAGATAGTCATGTCAATGTGGTGACTTTTTCTGGCATTTAACTTCATGTTGAAAATCAAGATGCCTAATGTTTTATGTCTGGTTCCATCAGTCTAGGCTCTTAACTGCTTTGTATTTGAAGACAAAGACACTCTTGCCCTGTTTTCTCTTCCCTTATCTCACAAAAGTATAATAATTTTTTAAAAACTAGTATTTAGTGTTCTGCCAAGCTATGTACTATTGTATTTTCTTTCTTGGTCAAATTTTAATTTTTCCTAGAGTAAATAAGTTTGTTTTTAACATTTTAAACTCTTTTTTTAATCAATTACTAAATTTTCCTCACAGCTTTCAGCCTTCTCTTTTCACATTTCCACACAGTCAAACCTATTTTTTAAATACCTATCTGTTCTGCTCTTCTGAAGTCACTCTGCTTTCTTGCCACTTGCTTCTCCCCCGTTTTGTTCCCTCCTAGCGCTGCCTCTTCCCCGGGCTTTGCCATCACCTTGAAACGCTGCCCCCTCTTTGTACTGGATGTAGTGTTTCCAAACCCCATGTCTTCTTTTTCTTGAGTTAATTCCTTACATCAGAAACTCAAAAAAATAGAACGTAGAAGGTGATAGATCTTACATGTCTGCAGAAAACATTGTGCTGTCTTCGCAAGTCATTTAAACTTCCTCGAAAATCATTTTCATTCAACTTTCAAACGCAGTACTCCTCCTAAAGGCTATTGAAAAATCTGGCTCTGTTCTTAATCACAATCTTCTTCTCTTTTGTTAAGTGGGGAATTTTACCATTTCTTATTGCGCTGGTGATCTGGAATTCATGAGGAATACCTTGGTTTGTTTGTATCTTACTTTCCTTTTAAATTAATTTTTCTCATCCCTCAGAAGGCTCTTTGAATCTAGAAATCTATGCTCTTAATTAATGGAAAACATAAATAATTTTGTCATTCTCTCTATAACTTTCCTAGACCATCTATTAATCATCTATAATTGGTGGGAGATTTTTTCTAATCTATTATACAACTTCTCATCTTCTTTCTTCTTTTTCCTTCTCATTGTGTATTCTTAGCTATTTCCTTGGTTTCATGTTGTAGCCGCTACACTAAATTTTAAATTTTAGATATAGTGTTTTTATTTCATAAGAATTCATTCTTAATTTTCAATCATTCATTATTTTAATATCCAGCTCCTATTTCATGATAAGGGCATCATTTTATCTCTCTCAGAGTATGAATTATGATTTTCTTATCTTATTCTGATTTCCGGATTCCTATATTTATTGTTTCTTTTCTTTGTTTTGTTTTTCTTTCATGGGGAACAGAAAGGTATTTCTCCTTATGTGGTCCTTAATGGTTCATATTTAGGAGTAGCGGGCCCTGAAGTTTATAGGAAACTCCATAAAGACAGTGAGTCTTTTGAAGCTGTGCACTTCACTACAGGAACTGGTCTACCTGGCAGCTTTTTGATTGAGGTATACATAACATCAATATCCATGGTTATTTTCCTGTTGGCCCTCCCCTGCCCTTGAGAAGGATCCTTGAGATCCCAACCTAATGGATAAAGTGATGACTGACTGATTTTCTGAGAGTCAAGCAAGGGAAAATAAAAGGATATTTTCTTATCATTCATGTTTTAAATCTACTCAGTTTTAATTCAGTCAACTTACCCATCCATCTTGATTCCTGGAAACCATAAATCTAGAGTCTTTTTACTTACACTTTTTCCAAACTCATATCTTGTATCAGTTCAATATTATAAATCATTTGTTTTGTTTTTAATCCCTCTGGTACATCTTCTGGAATCTAGTGTCTGAGCCTTGCCATGGTTTGACAGAGTAATAGGCTTGCACCTTGTTACCTCTCTCTGCTGGCTTTTAAGCCTTATTTTCCCCTGTTCTACTATTTCTTTCATCCATTTGCCATATTATCACTTTTTATCTTTATTTCCTGCTGGTATCTTTCCCCCTTTACCAGTTAGCTTTTCCTCACTCTAACAAAACGTCTGACAAAGTCTACTTCTAAAAGCCAGTTTATTTAGCTCAGTTTTAGAGGCTGAAATCCAAATGGCATAGTGCAGGCTCTTTGGTGAGGGCTGCTCCTTGGCGCCCTTCGTGGCACCAAAAGCAACGGTGGGAACAAGTGAGTGACCGCATTACAGAGCAAGATTAGAGAGACACTGGGGGCCCCACTTACTCCTTTAAAATACTCCTCTTCTCAGACCGCGAGGTGTCACACAACAATTCCTTTCTCTAGGTCCACTTCTTAAGGAGAAACCCTGAGGACCAAGTCTCCTCCACACAGACCCTTACATGCACTCAAACCACATCTAAACTATGACATCCCATTCTCCTTGTCTGACCTTGTACAAATCAGCAGCTTTTTAAAATTTCTTTCTGTAATTTTGTTGGAAATGTGAGAGTATGCAAGGATGAACATATGTTTCCAGTCAGTCATGTTTACCTAGTGGGCACCAGTAAATTTTGATTGTACCTATTCTATACTAGGTTTATGGCAGCATAGCGAGCAGCAAAAGATTGAGTTTCTATCTTTTAAAATCATAAGAATCAAATTATTCTTTGAGATAATAGGTCAGGAATAGCCACAAGGCAACAGAAGTGTGTAGTGTAGATGAGAAATAATATGGCTGCCGAGGTGAAGGATTCAGTGATGTGTAACCTTGTTGTTGAAAACTAAATAGGCCCTTGGAATTCAAGAAAAAGGCAGATTGTTACTTAGGCTTGGGGAAATAAAGATATATGTGTTCTGAAAGATAATACCAAATTGTGACTAAATAAGGATTTCAAAGTCAGACATGTTTTACACTGATGGTTTAAGTCTAACATTGATCTATTCCTAACGTCTCTTCTCTCTCCCTTCAGCACACATAACTCCCAGTGTGCTCTAATTCCTTTGCTATCTATGGCAATTTAAATTTTTTATGGAGTCAGCATCTGAGACTATAATTTTAGCTAGTCTTTGCCCAGTACTCATCTCCAAAGTATTTTGTTAAAGTTTATTCATCCAGTTTTATGGTCTCTTACTTTTTTAAGTTTTAAAATCTGGTTAAGAAGAAAGATGTAATCAGTAAATTTCTCCAGGCTTTTTCTCCATTCTCCCAAAGTTCCAATAAAAATCATGTGTGTGTGTGTGTGTGTGTGTGTGTGTGTGTGTGTGTTTCTCTACAGCACAAAAAAGGATACTCTAGCTATAAAGGAAGTAAAGAGCAAGAAAGTGCTGTTTTTTGACTTTATATGATAAAAATCACAAACAGGGACTCTCAAAACTTCAAATTTTTTAAGTTTGAAGGCTTTATAGGAACTTTGAGAATTGCAATCAGTGGTTTCCAATACTGTGCAGTGCTGGCAAGCTAAGCAGCAATAGTTGTGAGATTTATCTGCAGCCCACGTGGCTAATGACCTTTAAGGCAGCTAACCCCATATGTCAACTAGAAAAAGAATCTGAGCTATAATTATGGGAGTAGATTGTTTTTCCTATTTTTGCCCATTTCTGTACCTCAGTATCTGGAATAATAGATGGAACATAAGGGCACAGAGGTGTTTAGGAACAGCTTTCCTCTAAAATATGTCGCTTTTGAAACTAATTATTAAAAAATTAATTTGGGGCATTTTGATCTAAAATATGTCTTTGTTTCTTGAATTACTTGGGTTGAATTTTTCTACAAATGTGTATATTGGCTTATGTTAATCTTGGCTGAACAAACTGTTAGCATGAGGCTCTGAAAAACACATTTCAACCACTAATAATTTTCCTTCATATTAGGAAAATTACACATTTCTTCAGGCAGCTTGAAGGAGTTTATAAAGTACTCATTTGTACTATAAACGTTTTATGTGTTCTTACAAACAGTAGGCATTACTATTATTAAAGGATGCTATTCTCACCTATAAGGAATGATTATCAATAAAATGTTACATGTAAGAAAGCTGATACATTCATGGAGCTATTCACAGTAAGAGAGCCTTGTTCTAAGACATGTCCAACAATAGCTACATTAGATTTTGCAGTTGCGATTCATGTTTATCAAGAGAAGTCAGGTAGTATTGACAACTATCTAGATTAACAACAGTTTATAGAATGAAGACAGAAAGAGTTCTGGTATTCCAACATCTAGAAGAAGACACATTCAGGTTTATAGTCATACAAGCTCTAGCTTAAATAATGTCTACTACCTCTGTGTAACCTGAGGCAAATTATTACATTTCTCAATGCACTGATAGATGAAGATGCCCTAAATCATGGCAAATAAACAATGGAGATTGTAGTTAACTTCTACACTGAGGCAATAGTCAGCAAAGGGTCCAATCTTGGCGCTCTTCAGTTAAAAACAGCAAATTGTCTGTTTTGAAGGAAATAATTTAGGGGAAGGGAAAATGTGACAAATATCTTTAGGAGAAATGTTCTCTATAGCTTATATATTACTTTATACTTTTGCTTTATGATGTAAATTTTTCTTATTTTGGGTTTTCTTTCTATCTTGTATAACAAAATAGTTACCTTCAGCATTGCTAACAATATGTAGCTAGAGCATATTAGAGCTGGAGTTCTAGGAACACAGAAGTGTTTGATATGGCATTGTAATGGGGTACAGATTGCAGAATGACAAGAGATAGAGAGGTAGATATAGGCAGGAGAGTGAAGAATTTTGAATTTTAAGATTAACAGTGTGTCATTTACCATGAAAGGTATTATTAAGAGACAGTGGCAGTTTCAAGGAGAAAGTGAGACCATTAGGCTCACATTTTGAATGGATGATTCTGACAGAAAGCTGAAGAACAGATGGCAGAAAAATGAAACTAGAAATGCAAAGAAAAGTTAGGTGTTAAGAAGTTTCGGATTTCTGATAATGCAGGTGTGATAACTGGAAGTGCACAGCCGTGGCTACAAGCACAAAAAGCGAGGGGAAACCTCAGATGGAAAACAGAAAGGAATACACATTCTGGACCATTAGCATCTTGGCGGGTGGCAGTTTTAAATTAAAACTTTAAAGTTATTAAATGTTTTTGTCCTTTTGGAGACAGGGTGTCACCATGCAATTTAGGCTGGCCTTCAGCTCACTTTGTGGTCCAGGCTGCCCTCGAACTTGCGAAGGTCCTCCTGCCTCAGCCTCCTGAGTGCTGGGATTACAGGCGTGTGCCACAATGCCTGGCGATAAAGTTATTAATTTTTTTAAAACTAATCCTTTTTAGTGGAAACAAATTGAACAAAAATCTGCCACAGAATTTTGACACATATTAAAACAAAATTTAATAAGAAAAAAGTATTATTTTTATTTATAAACCTTTACTACAAGAAATTATGCATAAATTTTCTTAAGCTGAAATAGAATTCAACTAGATAAAAATTTATATTTTTACTAAAGAATGAAGAGCAGTAGGAATGGTAAATACACAGGTAAACAGAAAACTTTTTTGTTCATGTTTCATAATATCTTTAGAAGAAAATGTACTCTTTAAAAGAAAAAGTAACAAAAATGAATTGTAGGAGATATCATAAATGGTCACATAAAATGGCTTAATAATCCAGAAGTAAATAAATGAAAGTATAATAGTTTGTGGGTCTTACATTATGCATCCCATGGTACTATATTAATTTCAGGTGGTCTGTGATATATTAAAGATGCATATAGCAAACCCTGAGGAGACCACTACAAGTAAATACATAAACCAATGTGTCAGTGATGACAAAACCAAAAGAAGACACATAATAAAGGACTTACAAATACTAAATTAATCTGGGGGAGGGAAAGGGAGCGGAGAGGGAAGATGGTGGGAGGGAGGGAGGGAGAACATGAGGGAGGGAGAGAAGGGGAGGGACGGAAGGCAATGGAAAAAGAATGAACGGCAAAAATAGAGAAGGAAAAGTAAAACAGAGACCTCAACCCCAAAGTATCAATACTTATGTTACATATGTGGGTACTGACTATATAAACATGAAGAAAACATTAATAGGTTGGTGAAAAGAAATAACATCAAGATATGGTCAGTTTAAAGGAAATATAAGAACTGACAACATCATACCACAGCGATATACATGTACCATGTCTATAGTGGCACAATTTATCATAGCTAAATGATGGAAACAACCCAAATGCCCATCAACTGAGGAATGAATAAAAAAAGATGTAGTTTTTTATGCAATGGAGTATTACTCACTACAAAGAAAGATAAACTCAAGGCTTTTATAGGTAAATGGATGCAACTAGAGAGCATACTCATAAGTGAAATAAATCAGATCCACATGTGTAAACATCATATTGTCTTCCTAGTGTAAGAATCTGAAGGAATAAATAAAATTTGAAAGGTGCAATAGATACTGTGAATGAGAAAGAAACTGCTGAAAAAGTATTACAACTGTTGTTGAATTCATATCATATTGTTTTTAAGATTCTACATCATTGCTGGTTTTTATTATTTTTTACTCCCTTTAGAATAAAAAAATTAAAATAAAGGAAATACAATTGAAATAAATAGATACAGAGTTTAAAGTAAAGGAATGGAAAAAATACCATGAGAATATGATAAGCCGACATTCAAATATGTTAATAAAGGAAAAGAAACAGAGATTTGGACAACAAGTGTTATAGACACAGACAAACACTTCAGAAGGAAATTAATTTATCAAAAACTACAACAATTATTAAGGTGTATGAATGGAATTACAGAGATTCAAAATGTATCAGCAAAAACTAAAAAAGTGTAATAGAAATATAAGAGTGGGAGATTCTAAAACTTTCCAAAGCTACCAATAAAACAGTTTGATGAAAAGAAAAGGGTACAGAAGATTTCTACATCAGTAGTTTTCAAGTTAAAATAACTGATTTTATAGATGACTACAACCAGTGAGAGAATATGCATCCTTACAAGTAGTATACATTGAATAGTCACCACGATAGAGCATATGTGTACTTTAAGGAAAAAATTTTCAACAACTCACAGTGCTATACAGTTTATTTCCTGACAGAAAGAAATTAAATAAAATTTTAAGCTATCTTAAATATGTGCAATGTTTTTTAAAAAATACAATTCTAAATAACCCACAGTGCAAAGGAGAAACTGAGTACAGTTAAAATTTTCAAATTAAATGATAGCCAGATGTGGTGGTAACGCCTGTAATCACAGCACTCGGGAGGCTGAGGCAGGACAATTGCTGCAAGTTCGAGGCCAGCCTGGGCTACAAAGTGAGCTTAAGGCCAGCCTGAGCTGCATAGTGAGACGCTGTCTGAATAAGACAAAAATTAATTGATTAATTAATTAAATGATAGTAAAAGCGATATATGAAAACTTATGAACTGTAACTAAAGCGAAGCTTTAAGAAAAAATTGCAACCTTTTAAAATGACTTAAAACCCATTGTTTATATTTCTACCTAGGGGAACTAAAGAAAAAATTGAATTTAATGAGAGTAGAAGCAAAGAATAATAAAAATAAAAGAGAAATGAAATGTATTCATCAACACCAAATTGTGAAGACTAATAGAATTGATAATTCTCTAGATAGACTGATCAAGAAAAACAGAAAATACATCAATATCCTACATAAGATTACTTAGAAGATGGTAGGAAAGAGTGCATGAAGTTTTTCAGATATAAACATGCTAACAATATGATGGCAAATAAGTTTATGTTGGTAATTTGGAGAACACAGATGAACTGAACTAATCTCTTGAAAGACAACTGACTAAAATTAATACCAAAATATGTAAAATCTAAATAACTTCATATAAGTTGAAGAAATGTAATAAAAAAATCTTTCTATAAAGCAAACTTCAGTGTCAAATGACTTCATTAATACAATTCATCAAATGTTTAATATAGAAATGATACCAATCCTATAAGAACACTTTCAAAATATACAAAAGAGAAACTTCTCATATCATTTAACAAATCCATTATTATTCTGTTACCAGAACCAAATCTACACATTCTAACAAAATAAAATTATATGAATATGATATAGTCTCATAAACATATTCTCAAAATTCCTTAAGAAAATTTCAGAAAATAAGTTTGCAAATGTAAAAAGATAGTATGTTATCAGCAGTGGGATTTATCTCAGAAATGTGAATTTAACATTTGAAATTCAGTAAATTAATCACATTAACAGAAATAATAAAAAATTATCTTTGTGCATGAAAAGCATTTAACAAAATATAAAAACCATTCTTCATTTTTAAAAAAAACTTTTAAAAATTGGGAGTTGGAGAGGACTTCCTTAATCTGATAAATGAATCTTGGAAAAGCCTACAGGTTACAACCCATAAAATGGAGAATTAACTCATACTCATTTTCCTCTTAAAATCAAGAACAAATCTCCATTCTCAGTATGTGTATTTAACATTGTACTTTACAATGAGGAAAATTAAAGTATAAATATTTGAAAATAGTGTGTAAAACCACCCTTACTTATGGATGATGTCTGTAAGTATACAAAATCTGTTTAATAACACTAAATAAAAAACTACTAGAACTGATAAGTGATTTTAGTAGGGATATAAGACAAAAGATATTATACAAATTTAACTTGTATTTCAATGCATCAGAAATCAACAATTCAAAGGAAATTCCCTTAAAGTATCATGTACAACAGTATAAGAAGTATAGATTGTGTAAATTAATTCACCTAAATCAACACACTGGACATAACAAAAAATGCTATTGTCATGCATCATCTGATTTACCAAACTATAAAACCAAAAACCAAGACAGCAATTATCAGGGACATTGAAGATCTAATATTTTACTCTACTAGCAAGCTAAATAGCTAAGCTGCCAAAGTTTCGTGGATGCTGGCAAAAGACAGTACTCCTGGGTCAAAGGTAAAGTATTTCTTCCTTACGGAAATTGCTATAGTCAGATGTCAGCGTTAGTGTTAGCTTGCTGAGTACAAAGTTCCACAAAATTGAGACACAGGATGATCAAGTGATACCTCTGCACACAATGGAGTACACTGCAAAAGAAAAACCTGAATATAGAGAAACCGAATGTTTTACAGTAGGCAGTAAACCTTACTGACATTGATATAGGGGCAGTTCAGGGATTTTCTGTCTTTAGTACACTGGGCGGTAAATTAACCTCATTATTTTAGTGCAGATCAACACTGTCTTCATCTTCCAAAGCTATTTGCTACAAAAATCCTTGATTAAGTATAATAGTACTCAGTGCCCCTGCTCACAATTGATGCAGAAATACATTAGACCATGGATATTTCTCTTAGAACAGAGGTATTAGTATAAACAGTAGTAAATACATTGATATTATACAAAAATATTATCCATAAAAAGTCATATACTTGATCAATTGATTTTCCATAAAAGTACCAAAACAATTCAATAGATGCAAAGAGGTCTTTTCCAGAGATGATGCTAAAAAATACTTATTATCTAGTTTCCCAGTAGATGTAAGAATTTCCAATAAGAAACTCATCATAATTTGGAGTCAGTAAAAAAAAAAATTTAGGACACAAAAAACACTGACTATGAAAGAAAAATTTATAATTCAACTCTGAAAGAAAAATTTCTATTTAACAAAGATTATCTAATTTTACCAAATTAAAAAGCTTCTGCATAGCAAAAAAAAACAAAAAACAAAAAAGCAACCAACTGACAGAAAAGAAAATCTACAGAATGGAAAAAATTATTTTGCCAGCTATTCCTCAGAGAAAGTACTAGTATCTAGAATAAAGAACGCAAGAAGCTCAAACACTCCAAAATAAAATACTCAATCAAAAATGGACAACTGAAATGCATAGACAGTTATCAGAAATACAATTGGCAATAAATACATAAAAAATGTTTAATTTCACTGGCTATTCAAAAATGCAAATTAAAGCAACACTGGTATTGTAGAAAGAATGGCTAATGTCAAGAAATCACATAACAGATGCTGGCAAGGCTGCAGAGAAAAAGGAACCCTTATTCATTGTTGGTGGGAATGTAAACTACAACAACCACTGTGCAAATCAGTATGGAGGTTTCTTTAAAAAAAAACCTGAAACTAAAAATTCTATTTGACCCAGTTCTTCCCCTTCTAAGTATATTCCTGAAGGACTTAAATACATCATACTATAGTAAGACAAACACATCTATGTTTATAGAAGCACAATTCACAATAGCTACATCTTCAAAGTAGTCTGTAATCCCACCAACAGATGAATAAAGAAAATTGTAGGGAAATAGATATATCTTGAAAACATAATGTTCAGTGAAATGAATCAGACACACAAGCTTAAACATCACATGGTTTCTCTTATATGAGAAACCCAAAACATAAATAAAAAATAGAATAAAAGACAGAGCTAATAGTATATAGGGAGTTAGGTCTTTAACACACGCAAAAAGGACCAAAAGATGAAAAGAGAAGGTAGAGAAAGAAGAGGATAAAAAATGAAATGCAATGTGTTGCATACCTGAACCAAGGAACATGATTATAATATAGTATAATCATGTACAGAGAGAGAGAGAGACAGAGACAGAGAGAGGGAGAGAGAGAGGGTAAAGATGGAGAGAGGGGAAGGAGAGGGCAGAGGGATAAAAAATTAAGATATGTCATGCACATGGACCAGATGGCCATAATGAATGTAACCACTATGTACTACAAATGTGTACTGATAAAAAATTAAACCAAAAGTTAAAACAAGTAAGACCAATTGAGAAAATATTTGCAATAAACATATCTGATTTATTTGCATGAATAGAAAAGTTAGATTGCAGATGGACTCAGAATTTTTGGAGCAAATATATTATAAGAACAGGAAGCAAAAGAGAAGAAAATATTGTATGTGTTTCAAGTATTAGGCCACCAAGTATAAAGTAGACAGAAAGTCAGAGTGTGAACTTGCTATAGTGAAATGCAAGTGTTTACTGTACTAAAGTTATAATTTTTCTGAAAGCTACTATAGGCCAGACAAAAACTGAAAATGAAGAGTAAGTAGAGAAATAGAAAATTTCTTGAAATTTAAGACATAGAGCAGAAGAAAGAAATAGTAAGGTGAATCAGTTCTGACTGACACCAGGGCATAAGCTAGTCCCTGAAAACTGGCTGTTAAGAAGTACTAAAGGAATATAATATGGTGGGATTGAATGGATAATGTCAGGGCCTGACAAAGAGGAGTAGCCAGTGAACCAGGTACAAAAACTTTCTATGGTTAGGGAATAACTAGAAATTCAGCAACTGACAGTGGCCAGAAGAAAGTGAAGACAACCAGTGTCAATGGCATAATGGACCTTTACTTTATATTATGCATGGCTGGATATTTTGACATTCATTTTCATAACACTTCTATAATATTATTACCTTATGCTCATTTCATAGATGATTAAACTGGAGTTCACAGAAGCTAACAAATTTGCCTATGTTGTAGCGTTTGTGATGGGCAAGACTAGATCAAAACTGTTTTCTGGTTGAATCAAAAGTTAATGTCCTTTCTACTATACCTATTGGCCAGATACCTTGGGTACAAGGTAGAAGAGAAGTGATGGTTGAGAAACAATAGCATATAAAGCATGTGAACTGTTCACTTCTAGCTCCATGGTGACTAGACCAGGATGCTAAGTATCTACCACCTTAGGGAACTGAAGAATAGAGCTTCAAGAGAACTATTCCCTTCCAACAAGAGCAAGGAATCAGTTAATTGGTAAATTAATGGATAGATTGTTCTATAAAAGCTTTGCATGAAGAAAGAAGGTCTTTGTGATTCTTTGTGACTTAGGGCCCACAGTGGACTAGTCAAGGACCTAGAGCTCTAAACCTAAACTGAAATTTTTAAATAACGGTATCTTTTACTATACAGGTTTCTATGTCTCTTTTCCCTCTGTTCTTCAAGCTGCCAGTTCTCACAGTTGACAATGTCTTTTAATATAGAAGCATGCCTCTCCTTTTCTAAAATATAATATATATTTATATAATAAATATTTTATTTACATTTTTAAAAATTATATCTGTATATATTGCATAAAGTTAAGGTCATCATTGCCCTAAGGAGGTTATGCTGAAGGCTTATGTCTAAAGATGGGATGTGGGATGGATACTCCTTTCTTTTATCTTTCTCACTATATCCTGAAACACTGACAAATCATCAAATTCTTGCATCAGAACTTTAATATGATAGGTGATAACTTAAATTTTAGGAACACCATCCTTTACAACAAGAACTGTTAATTTTTTAATGGTATTTCTTCTCCAACTGCTCTAGAATATGAAGGAAACTTTCTGATTGGGGTAATTTTTCTACTTTTCAGAGAACAGTCCTATGTTATAATGTATAAACAAGTCAAATCATCAGTTGCTTTTATTCAGTATTTAGATGGGAAAGAGTTGTTTGGGGCAGTGTTTGCTTTTTTAAGAAAAATTGCATCTGAATGCTTTCAGCCTAATCTTGAATCCCAAGTTTGATTCGGCAATCAACATTTTTTCAGTTGAAATTCTGAAGAACAGTATGAGTAAATGTTTACTATTCTCCTTCTCATGTTATGAATATATGTTAAGTTTACATTTGAATCTGAAGTCTTGGAATACTCATATATGAAGTGATGGAAACTACATTGCAATCAACATGTTTAGGTTTGTTTCTCTTAACTGTGCTATTGTGTTTACATGAAAATATAAAGCAGTGGACCTTCTTAGAACAATTATAAATAACTTTCACCTTGAAAACTGAATTGCCACTTCAATTATTCTATAGCCTCTTTTGAATGTTTACTGAATGTACAGAATTTGTACAGAATGTACTGAAGAATCTAAGGAAATACGATTTTTAAAAAATATAACCTTAACATTTAACATCACCTGTGGCATACTGATTTTTCCTGGAAGATGTTTCATAAAGCCAAATTGCCTGTACATACTGCTTTCCAGTATGCAATATTTGAAAAACATCATCCCACTGGCAATGATGATAAATGAATTTTCCTCCAATATGCCTAGACTTAGCCATTAGTCTGCCTGCAACAGCATGAATGCTGGTGCAAGGACCAGGAGGGGATACAAAATCAAACCAAAACAACCACATCAAAGTGGGGAAACAGGCATAGGTCTCTCCTAATTGGATTTTTTCTCTCTTATAGGCAGAATAAATAACCACTCACACTAATACACACACAAGTTTCAGATCAAAAGCCTGATCTGGGTGTGAGACGGGAAAGACTGAGAATGTGTACTGTCAAGTAGTTGCTTTCTCAAACTTTCTTCCACCAATTTACAGTTACATTGCAATATTGATGTGGCTATCATTAACAGTGAGCACCAGTGTTTGTATTCCTCCAGTGATGAGTTTGTGCTTATAATGATGCCTATGACATTACTATGAAGGTGACAGAGGGTTTTTCTCAGGGTTCCTGTGCCCCACCGTCCCCAATCAGATTCTGTCAGTCCTTAGAGATCATATCTTTCTATGTGAGGAGCTCAGCTGTAAACCACAATCTGGAGTCCCACTTAGCAGGTAGTATGAAACATTTCTGTCTCTGTAACTGGGGCAATCAACAATCAACATTTCCATTGCTTTTGTGACTCATGTGGTCTCCTACAACAACCCAATCTCTTTTGTGAGCATCCAGTGTAAAATACTGAGGAATGACTGCATACTACCTTCTAAGTGGGACTCCAGATGGTTTATAGCTGAGGTCCTCACATACTTAGCAATTGCCTGGGGACCTTGGTCCTAATAGCCCACATTCCACCACCATTGTGGTTTATCTGAGCCCCTCATGCTCCACCAACTGCCTGGGGAACCCAGACCTGCTGGCACACCCCCTGCCACCATTATGAGGCAAGTCTGACACTCAGGAAAGCTAGGGACCCTAGAGATGTTTGTTGACCTGCCAGAGAAGAGTGATGCCTGGCACTTTGCCTCCAGCATCCAAATGACAGACCAAAAAGGAAAATGCAGTCTCAGAACTCCACCCCACCCAGAAGTCCAGAAGACATCAACATAAGAGAACTTGGAAGTCATACACCTGAAATTTCCAAAATGATAGCAACTGAAGTGAAGAAACAACTCCATCAGGCCATAGAAGAAATCAGATCAGAAATAATATCTCAGGTAAAAAATTAAATGACAATAATGAAAGAATAGCTCAGCGCATATAAAGAAGACATATATGAAAAAAGATAAGCATAGAAAAGTGATGGAGACATTAAATGAACAATACAGGAAAGAACTAAAATGCATGAAACAGATTTAAAGACATATCCACAAAATCAAAACATCCAGTGAAATGTGGAAAAACCACTTGAATGAAGCCAAAGGTAGACTTTTAGATCTTGAAGACAACACTGCAGCTAGCACCCACAAAAGGAAAGATCTCTTAAAAGTAACAAGGAACCAGGAAATATCAATTCAACAGCTGTAAAATGATGCAAAAAAGAAAAACAACGTAAGACAAATGGATGTCAACAAAAAAGCAGGAGTCAACACCAATGACATAAAAAGACTTTGCAGAAATGATAGCAGAAAATTTCCCAAGCATGGAAAAAGAATCAAATGTACAGGTGAGGCATATAGAACTTCAACTAGTGATAAACTTAATGAAACTATACCACACATATAATAATCAAGGTCCCAGAAATCCAGCAGAAGAACAGAAAATTAAAAGTTGCTAGAGAAAAGAAACAGATCAACTATAAAGGCAAACCCATCAGATTCACGGCAGGTTTCTCAACATAAGCCATCAAATCAAGAAAAGCTTGGAGTAAAATATTTCAGGTCCTAAAACAAAACAACTTCAAAGCCAGAATGATGTTCCCTGCAAAACTATCCTTCAAATTTAATGGAGAAGTAAAATATTTCCATGACGATGAACAACTGAAGAACTTTATGAACACGAAACAAATCCTACAAAGAGTACTAAATATATTCTAGAAAGAGATAAAAATGATGACAATTTTAAGAACAACAATAGAAAGGAACCACCAAGCAGAGCAAGCAATTAAACAGACAGTAAAAGTAGGAAACAAACTAGAAGTAAATATCGTGACAAAGAGAACCCAACACATTAGTTATAATCATTAATATAAATGGTTTCAATTCACAAATCAAAGAAGCAGCCTGTCAGAGTGGATCAAGAAACAAAATCCAAAATATGCTGTATACAAGAAATACACTTAACCCAAAAGGAAACTCATAGACTGAAAGACAAAGGATGGAAAACAATCCTCCATGCAACAGGAACCCAGAAAAGAGCAGACGTAGCTATTCTGTTTGTAGACAATGCAAACTTCAAACCAAGAATGAAACAAAAGATAAAGAAATTTACTACATACTTGTTAAGGGAAAACATCAAGGGGAAGAGATAAAAATCATAAATATGTATGCACCAAATATGGGAGCACCCAACTGTTAACACAAATCTTAATAGATATGAAAAACCAAATAACCAATAACACTACTGTAATGGGGGACCTTAACACCCATAAACACAAAGAGATAGGTGAACTAAACAAAAAACACCACAGAAGTAACAGAACTGAACAAAAATGTGTGAACAAATGGACTTACTAAGTTTTACAGAGTGTTCCACCCCACAACATGTAAATACACATTCTTCTAAGCTGCACATGAGACATTCTCAAAAATAGACCACATACTAGACCATAGAACATGCTTAACTAAATGCAAAGGAACTGAAATTATCCAATCCATATTGTCTGGCCATAGTGCAATAAAATTGGAAATTAATGAGAAAAAGAACCACAAAAACTCCAAAAACATATGGAAATTAAGTAACAGCCTCCTGAACAACCAATGGGTCACAGATGAAATTAAGGAAGAAATTAAATAATATCTACAAACAATCAAAAACTTAAATACAACCTACCAGAATCTGTGGGATGCACAGAAAGCAGTCATCAGAGGAAAGTTGATATCAGTGAACTCACACATCAGGAAAACAGAACGAGAACAAATAGATAGCCTAATGCTTCACATCAAACTTTTAGAAAAAGAAGAACAAGTCAAGCCTGAAGCCCAAAGAAGGAAGGAAATTATAAAAAGTAGGGCAGAAACTAACACAATTGAGATGAAGAAAACACTACAAAAATTAATGATTCCAAGTGTTAGTTCTTTGAAAGAATAAATAAAATTGATAAGCCCTTAGCCAACCTTATCAAAAAGGAAAAAAAAAACTCAAATTCATGCAATAAGGAATGAAAAGGGTGAAATTACTACAGATCCTATGGAAATCCAGAAGACCCTTAATATCTAATTTGAAAAATCTTTACTCTCATAGGATGGAAAACACAGAAGAAATCGATGGATTCCTAGATATGCATGAATGACCAAATTTGAATCAAGAAGATATAAAAACCCTGAATAACTCAATATCAATTAATTACATTGAAACTGTGATTAAAAACCCACCAAGAAAGAAAAGCCCAGGTCCTGATGGATTCACAGCTGAATTCTAAAAGAAATTCAGAGAAGATTTAATGCCAACATTCCTCAAACTCTTCAATGAAATTGAAAGGGAAACAAGTCTCCCTAACGCATTTCTGGAGGCAAGTATTATACTGATACCAAAACTAGAGAAAGACCCAACCAAGAAAGAGAACTACAGGCCAATCTTCCTAATAAACATAGATGCAAAGATACTCAGTAAAATATTAGCAAATAGAGTGCAGCAAATCATCAAGAAGATTTTACATCATGACCAAGTGGGATTGAACCCAGAGGTGCAGGGATGGTTCAATAAATGCAAATCAATAAATATAATACACCATATCAGCAGAACCAAAGACAAAAATCACATAACTATCTCAGTAGATGCAGAAAAACCTTTTGACAAAGTGCAGCATTCATTCATGATTTAAAAATCCCTACAGAAAATAGGAATAGATGGTCTTTACCTAATCTGATCAAAGCCATCTGTGACAAACCAACAGCCAGATCATACTAAATGGACAAAAACAGAAAGCTTTCACTTTAAAATCAGGAACAAGACAAGGATGGCCACTGTCACCACTCCTATTCAACATAGTTCAAGAAACATTAGCCAGAGCAATTAGACAAGAGAGAGATATAAATAAGGAATAAGGAAAGGAAAGGAAGAAGTAAAATTATAATTATTTGCAGATGACATGATATTCTATATAGAAGATGCCAAGAACTCCACCAGAAGACTCCTAGAATTGATCAACAAATTCAATAGTGTGGCTGGATACAAAGTCAGCACTCAAAAATCAATAGCATTCCTATACACAAACAACAAACACACTGAGAGAGAAATTAAGGGAACCATACCTTTCACAATAGCATCCAAAAAACTGAAATACTTTAGAATAAATCTAACTGAAGAGGTAAAAGATCTGTACAGTATGAACTAGAGTACTCTGAAAAAAGAGATCAAAGAGAATTTCAGAAAATGGAAAGATATCCCTTGTTCCTGGATAGGAAGAACCAACATTGTGAACATGGCCATACTTCCAAAATCGTTGTACAAATTCAGTGCAATCCCAATTAAAATATCATCAGCATATCTCACAGATCTAGAGAAAACAAGCCTTAAATTCATCTGTAACTGGAAGAAACCCAGAACAGTAAGAGCAATCCTGATAAGAGCAACGAAGACAAGTCAGATGACATCACAATTCCTGACTTAAAATTATACCACAAAGTTACTATGATAAAATCAATATTGTATTGGCAAAGAAAACAGACCTGAAGATCAGTGTAACAGACTAGAAGATGTAGCCACAACCATGAACACACTCAGCCACCTTATCTTTGACAAAGGGGCCAAACAAGCTCACTGGAAGAAAGACAGCCTCTCTAATAAATGGTGCTGGAAAAACTGGCTTGCCACATGCTGAAGACTGAAACTAGACCCATGTCTGTGATCATGCACCAAACTAAAGTCAAAGTAGATTGAAGATCTAAATATTAAAACAGCAACACTAAATCTACTGGAGGAGAAAGTAAGTAAAAACCTTGAAGACATAGAGGTAGGCAACAAGTTCTTAAACAAAAACCAAACTGCCTGGGAAATATTTCAAAGAATCAACAACTGGGATCTCATATTATTGAAAAGTTTTTCACATCTAAAGAAATCACCAGCAGAGTAAAAGAAACCCAAAACTTGAGAAAAAAATTAGCCAACTGTTCCTCAGCCAAAGGACTTCTATCCAGAACATAAAAAGAATTTTAAAAAATAAGATCCCCCAAATTCAAAGACCCAGTACAAAAATGAGCATCTAAGATGAACACACACTTCTCAAATAAAAAGTACAAATGGAAAATAAATACATGAAAAAATGTTCAACATCATTATTCATTTGAGAAATGCAAATTAAAACAACACTGAAATTCCATCTCACCCCAGAAAGAATGGCTATCATCAAGAAATCAACCAGTAACAAATGCTGCCAGGGCTGTGAGGAAAAAGAGACACTTCTCCACTGTTTGTGGGAGTATAGACTGGTGTAACCACCGTGGAGATCAGTCTGGAGATTCCTCAGTAAACTAGGATTAGAGGTCCCATTCAGCCCAGCTATTTCCCTTTTGAGTATTTTTCCAGAAGAACTAAAAACATCATACCACAGTGATATATATGCACCCATGTTTATAGCAACACAATTTGTAATAGCTAAATCATGGAAGTAACCCAAATGCCCATCAGCTGAGGAATAGATAAAAAGATATGATATTTTTATATAATGAAATATTACTCAGCTGTACAAAAAGATAAAGTCACAGCTTTTATAGGTAAATGGATACAAGTAGTGACCATATTCATAAGTGAAATAAATCAGACTGACATGTGTAAACATTGTACTGTCTCTGTAGTGTAAGAACCTGAAAGAGTAAATAAAATCTAAAAGGTACAATAGATATTGTGAAAGGGATACAAACTACTCAAAAGGGTATAACAATTCAGACGAGAGAAAAGAAAAAGGAAGGGAAAAGTATGTATATATGTATACACAAGACAGCTAAGATAATTGTACTACTAATTTCTATTGCTTTATTGAAAGCAACATTTAGTGTTAATTGTTTGATCAATCCTACATGCCTATATTTGTTTATCTGAGTAACTACTTTGAAGATAACAATATGTAATACCACCACCATTGTTATTTTATCACCTTGTCTGAAATTCTGTATTATTTTTGTTGTTTTTATGTTGTTTGCTTATGTCTATGAGTTTGTTAACATATTTTCATTCTTTTTTCTTTAAAATTAAAAAAGTAAGTGAAACTTCAATTTACTCTAACTTGATATGCTAGTCACATTTGGTCTCTAAGAATTTGTTAAAATTTTAGCTGATTTCTTCTTGCCTGTTTCCATAGAAGCCACCTCTTCCCCTCATACTCTGCCAAAGATCCAACAGTTAATGTGCCTTAACCCTGCTCAGAAAGGCCTCACTCAGTTCTCTGATAGGTTTAAGAAGGATATCATTTTTAGGACTATATGGATTTTTCCTGTTGTTAGTATGGGAGTAATGCATTTTTTTTTGCCTTTCTACATTTTAAGTGTAGTTGAATGTCCAGCTTTTCATTATTGCATGAAACAAAACATCCTTAAATCTTCTAAAAAATGTTTGAAATCAATCTGCAGCAGTCTCAATAAACTGAAAGGAAATGAGGAAGAGCAGTGTCTTTGCCTATAGCGATTTGTCTGGCTTCCTCCTCAAAGGGTCACAGAAAACAAGATTACTGCATTAAGCCAGATATCCAGATGATGAGCTCTAAGAAAAGGCTGGGAGAAGTGTGCCCTAAAGTTTATCATACCACAGCTGCAGAATTTAATGTCCTCCCCATTCAGTATTGAGCAGTGATGTCTTTACTCCTAGGAGTGGGGAAAATTGTTACAGTTCTGCACTAAAGTGTGAGAATCTCTCATCTAGTGAAGCTTTGGTTATGAAGTGACTTCTTATGTAACCCCTGCACGTGCTTGCATAAATGAACTGAGTACACAGCATCAAAGTATGTGACTTGGATGTCCAAAGTCACTTCTTTTTTTTTTTTTTTTTGCGGTACTGGGGATCGAGCTCAGGACGCTGCGCTTGCTAGGCAAGCGCTTATTCCACTGAGCTATATCCCCAGCCCCGTCCAAAGTCACTTCTATAGAATGGCCAAGGAAAGGAGCAGCACCTGGAAAAGGCTCTGATAAAAACACTTGAAGTTTTCCCACATAGACCGAGATCTCTTGAAGGGATTGTCCTTTTCCTTTGTCTCTATTCTACATGTCTGGAGACCCTTTAAATTAATTTATTCATTTATCATGTATTCGTTTGATATTTATTATATTTCAGGCACTGCCTGGGATATTGGAATATTCAGAACACAAAACAGATAAAGACCTTTACCTAGTGTGTAGAGTTTTCACTATAGTAACAGGATACAGAATTAAATGATATATGTTTGGCCATAAAAGAGCTTAAAGCAGAAATAAGCCACATACCCACAATAATTTTTCAGATAAAAAACGAGCTGAAAACAATGATGGAAGAAATGTTCCGTGCACATAGAGAAGATATAGACAAAAGACTAGAAGAAAATAGGAAACAAATGGAAACATTACAAGAGCAATTTAGGAATGAATTACCAAGAATGAAACAGGTCCAAAGAGAATTCCAGGATTTGAAAACTAACGCTGAAAGCATGAAAAACCGT
>PVLD010012396.1:0-60632 GCA_004027595.1 Dinomys branickii | reverse complement strand
AGACGCTATGGTAGAGACGCTATGGTAGAGACGCTATGGTAGAGACGCTATGGTAGAGACGCTATGGTAGAGATGCTATGGTAGAGACGCTATGGTAGAGACGCTATGGTAGAGACGCTATGGTAGAGACGCTATGGTAGAGATGCTATGGTAGAGATGCTATGGTAGAGACGCTATGGTAGAGACGCTATGGTAGAGATGCTATGGTAGAGACGCTATGGTAGAGACGCTATGGTAGAGACGCTATGGTAGAGACGCTATGGAAGAGACGCTATGGTATTCCCTAATACTAATATATACTGGAGCCGAGAGGGGGCATCCGGCCTGATATCTGGGTGGGGGGGTGGTTCTGGAAGGTTTCTTGGAAGAGGTCAAGCTTGAGGTAAGTGATGAGGGATGACCAAGGTGTTTCCACAGGAAGAACAATGTATACAGGCGTGAAAATGTGAAAATCTATTGGCATGGCTGGTGTGCAGGCTAAGTGTGTGTGTGGAGATGGGGCCAGGGGGAGAGACTAACACAAGGCTAGAAAGATACAGTGGGGTAGTATGGGTGAAGAAAAGTTTACACATGGGAGAGGTACCTGGGGAATAGACTCATCATAACTTGAAGACTAATTGGATATGGGGAATGAGGGACGCATTAATTCCTTATTTTATTTATGATGTCTAATGAATGCCTGCTTTAAACCAGGTACTAGCGGTAAGGGATGTAAACACAGGAATAGAGAGACATTATTCCTGTCCATAGTTTATACAGGGTATAAAGAGGAACAGTGATAACTCTGGGTTTCTAGCTTGGGTGATGGTGATGGGAAATTCGGAAGAAGAACTAAGTTGATGTGGAAAGATGCTTGATCTTTGCAAATGTTGAGTTTGATATTTCTGCACAAAAATTCATGGGCTGATATGAGACCCAGATGATTTGTCAATGAAAATTTAGAACAATGGGTAGAGGAGAGATACTTATGTGTTCATTTGTTATTCGGTCAATGCACATTGAAGATTATGCTCAGGTCTGAGAAAAAGTTCTTTGGGATCTTTATTGGCAAATATACTATTCCTGGCTAATTTCACCTCTTCTACAATGAGGAAAAGGTAGCAATCTTTATTGTCACAATCCTACGGTCCTTCTGAACCTGTTTGTATTGAAGCACTGGGGCCGGGGATATAGCTGAGTGGAATAAGCGCCTGTTTGTATTGAAACATTAATTTTCCAGCCTTTGCAGTTCCTTAACTTGTTTAATGCTGATAACAGTGTTCTTTACGATACTGTAGCATCCATCAGGCTGCCTGTGAATGGGGGCTTCTTGGACTAGCCTGAGAGTTGTTACTGTGTGTCACTGATGACTTCAGATACAAGTCTTACCCAGAGTAGGGAATGATCATTTGTTATTTAGTCATGTTCAAAAATTCATTGTGGAATGTGGAACAACACATCTTCCAACCATGACTTCTTTTGAACTTTTTCAGGAGTAATCACTACATTCCTGGAATGCAACCTATTCCATCTATGATTGTATCTCCATCTTCTTCCCATTGCCAAAAGCAGGAGGGAGAGGGGAGGGCCTCACAGGCAGACAAAGTTTACTTTTGCAAAGTTTACTGTTTTACTTTCAGCTTGGAGGGCCATAAAATTCCTTAGATCATGGTCCCTTTTTCCATCTTCAAAACCAGCAAGAGGGGTCAGGTCCTTCCTTGTGCTTCAAGTCTCTGACTTTTCTCTCTGCTTCGTTTGTCTTTTGCTTCCAGTTGAAGAAAGTTCTCTGCCTTTTAGGACTCATGTGATTAGATTGGCACCACCTGGATATCTATACTCATTTGTCTACTTAAATTTGTACCTTAACCACACTGCAAGTCCTTTGTTGTGAAACATAATATTTTTCAGTTTTGCAAGCACTGGAGTGGGGACAACTTTGGGGGCTATCATGCTGCTGATCTCAAGAATTGCTGGTTGTTCTGGGCCCTGAACTCATTCTATGTGTGATGTGAGTGAGGTTTACTCCCAAGCAACATGTTGGTGGCATCCTGGATGGCCAGAACTGTGCACACTCATGAAAGAAATATTCAATCAGCAATCAGAAGCAATCCACCTGAAAGGCCACCCTCTTGAAATGAGCCTGGCTATGTTGCCTGGGGCCACCACATGGGCGTGAATCCCGGAATGCATTAGGCCATGTTGTCCACTCCACCACATATGGTAGGGGGTTAGGGCAGAGGGTTAGAGAACAACTCAAACCAGTGTAGATTCCTCTCTGGGCTCCTTCCTTGGTGGGAATGCAAATTCTATGTGTTCTTAGGCACTGATGGGGACTTAAGGTTTTCCAAACTTCAGGGTTCCCAGGGGACAAAGGATATTTTGTCTAAGGACAGAGCAATACCAGCTTCTAGCAGCTGAGCTGATAAAACATCACTATTTCATGTTTCGTGTAACATCTCTATGTACGGGAGAGAGCGTAAAGGATTTTGCTTCAGCCAGTATTGGTTTGATTCCTAGACATACCTCATATTGGATGGGTGACCTTAATTTGATCAGTTAATTATATGGAAACCTCAGCCTCTTCATCTCTACAGCAAATATTAAACAACCTGCTTTCTAGGAAAGTAAAAGAGAAGGATTCCTAGCAGTTGTCCATTTCTATGATGCATATATTCCCAACAGCTAGTTTCAAACTACCGCTATGGTGTTATCAAATGTGGAGTTGGGAAGAAATGCTAACAGCCCATTCTCCTGAGCAGGCGCATGCTAGCTTCAGCTGCACTGACTGAGATCTTACTGTGTGCTGCACACGGAGCTCAGTGCTGGAGATACAGTGATGAATATAAGTGAAACTTAGAAGTTCTCTTCTCTGTATTCTTCTTTCCATCCTCAAATGAAAGTACAAGCCTCCTAAATACTTGGCAAATAAGATGTAATTCTGGGTAGAGAAGCACAAAGTCAGTGACCTGTCAAAATGTCTCTCAGCGTTTTCTTGAACCAGTGGAGGAAGTATGACTTCTGGCTTCCTTACAAGACAGCAGTCTTGTTTCCACAAAGCTGGGCAGGTATGAATAAGGCCAGAAATACTGCTCCTCTCTCTGGTTTGGGGTTTGATGTTGATGAAGCTGCTTCGTTTCCTGGAGGCCCACTCAGCAGCATGAGGAGGGGAAGGTGCTGGCTCATCCCTTCGTTATCATGGGGCCCAGTGACCCTGGTGAGAACAAGAGTCATTTCCCAACTGTGTGAGGTTGCACCCCTGAACCATACCCACGCCTGGTTCTCCCAGGGGATGTCAATGATGTTGGGGATACCATTCTGACTGATGTCTAGTATTCTTAATAGGAAAGCCATTGAACTCTTCTCAAAGTGGGAAAACTCCTTTTTTTGAATGTTGTAGAAGGAAGCAGGTTGAGAAATATGTCTGTGTAGAGTATCTGGAAACGTGTACACTTGTAAAATTAATGAGTGTGCGGAAGTAGGCTCTAGCTCATTGTCCTGACTTACTGTGCTCATATACTGTAATATACCTTGTATTTCTCAGAAGGCAATCTCTTTTTCAGTTTAAGTTTCCACACAAGGTAATATTAAGGGCAGGGGTGGGGGTGGGGAGCACAGTGCAAGCACTGATGTTACAGTTGTTTGAAAAGGGCCACTAAAAAATAAAGCCAATATTTGCCTGTTTAAGATTGTACACAGTTGGAGCTTAATATAAAAATTTGGACCTTGATGGATTTTTTTTATTGCTGTTGAATAACTACAATTTATTTGGAATGTTTGAGATTATTTTATTTATTCAAACCACATATGGAAAATTACATGTATTTCAGATGACTTCAAGCCTATATAACCCAAGCTTTGGAATAAAGAACAAACTCTCAGAATTTCAAACTGGCTCTACCATATAAATAGAATGAATTAAGATTCAAGGACAACAGAAAAACAACAGCTGTGTATATTTGGAACCCACGTGTGCATGGGTGTGGAGTGACTTCATTTCCCTAGCACACAGGTACTTCTTGTTTTGCTTCTAAGTGTTTCCATCCTAGACAACTCTAACTGATTTCTCATGTGTGGAGGGTTTGCATTTTTAGTTGGTTTCAGTCACATTTATTATAGGGTAACATATGATTTCCTAGGTTGGGTTCACTATGAGAAATTAAGGAGCAAGAATTGGATCAATACTTTTATCTGGTTTCTTTCTTATGAAATTTATCTATTTATTTGCTTAAAGTCTCAAGACAATACTGTACTGGTAATGATGGTTATAAAATTGCAATAAAAGGAAACATTCATTGAATCTTTTCTACATATTATTATTACTATTTCTGATGTGGACCTGTAAAGATGAAAATGTTTTCTGGCAATTGGTGTATATTGACAAGATGTAGAAGCCACAAAGCGTGGACTGAGTTATGGGTTCAGTGAACAGTGTAAGTATAGTTCACTTAGGAACCATTATATAAACTGTTAACATGGCACTTCAGGAGCATATCGGCATAGACTTGAATCCTATGGTAAGGTGCTGGTATTTAAAAATCATTAATGCTTTCCCTTTGCCTGAAATATTAAAAGTGGAGGCAGGGTTCTAGCAATGGTATGGTTTGATCTGAAGTGTACTTTTTAATATATGTGAAAATATATGAAGATTGGCATGGCACAAAGAGATGAGAAAGACACAAGTTAGGAGTAGGATTGCCAGATAAAACACTGGAGGCTCAGTTAAATTTTATTCTCAGATATACAATCACATTTTTTAAAAGTATGAATATGTCCTGTGAAATATTTGGGGCATATTTATGCTAAAAAAGTAGTTGCAGTTTATCTGAAATTCATATTTAATTGAGTGCCCTGTATTTTTTTTTTTATTTGTGAAGCTTGACAATTCCATATACAGGGTCACTGGCACAGTCCAACTAAGAGGTAACAGAGGACTGGCTAAGGTGGAAGAAGAGGAATTTGACAGTAGAGTATTCCATGCAAAAGAATTGAGAAGGTAAAAATCTGTAAGAGAAAATGACGTAGCTTCACATACCATAATAGGAAGATGAGCTAATATCTAATAAGCTGAATTTCTAATTCAGGTATAACAAGGGAAAAAATTGGCTAACTGATCATAGAATAGTGATTTTGTGAATTAATAGCCTTGATTTGAACAATGAAACAAACAATAAAGGACATTATTATAAATTTAAATTGAATTTAATTAAAAACTTAATGAAGTTATATTCGTTGAAGGATAATTAATATTTTCATAGATTTATTGAACCATTTAAATATTTTATTAATAGCACAGGGGACATAAGTCTGCTTTCTCATAAACTAGATAAATAGAAGATCATATTCTTTAGTTTCCCAAGGCATTTAAAGTTGTATCCCAGAAGCAAACAACAGTGGTGTTTCCTTCCAGCTGAGGAAACAGTCCATGAAAATCAGTTTCTTATCAAGCAGGGCAAAATAGCTTTTGCCTCATATAAGTCAGCAGAGTTATAGGATATTTTACAAAGTGCTGCATTAAAATTGCTATGCAGTATTCCCATTTATCATAGTTTGATCTTGAAATGTATGTGTTTCTAAACATATATGGGTGTATATTCCAAAGTCATAGGATAAGTTAGAAATTGTAAAGACATCTCTTGAGACCTTTTAACCTTTTATAAATTCTGTTTCAACTTATGCAAATATTTGTTACATATCTATTTTGGGCTCAGTTTTTATCAATTACTCACAGAAAAGATAGAGCCTCTCTTCATAATTAAAAAAATCCCTTACAGAGAAATCAAATTGCAATATAAACTTCAGACAAAAAAGCCTATGTTTCCTCATTTTCCTGCCTCCAGTAGCCACCTGTATTTGCCAGGGTCCATTTGGGAGACAGAAACTAAACAACTTCTGTATTGATACAGAGAAAATTTCACACTAGGAATTGTCACCAAGGCATGACAAGGTTAAACAGGGTTTTACAAGAAGCAAAAGGAGGATCTTAAAGTATTGTGGTGATGATAACCGTAGTTACGTCTTTAGGGTTGCAGGAACAGGAGGAAGAAGATACAAGTACCAAAACTTAAAAATTTATAGGTAGAGTGTTGCATGCCTGGGAAACAGATGTCTAGATAGGCGTGGTACCCATTTGGCTACTGCTGGTGGCTCTGAGCTAGGAGTCTGTGAAGCTGGTTCTTCAAATCTGGAAAAACTGCAGTGGGATTCCTCTGCTGATAATGAATGGAATTGCTCCTCTGGGGTGAGGGAGTGGGCCTGAGTGACATCCACTCACATAAATATGAGACAGACAGGAAAGGGCCACACCCTTCTCACTTCAGCCTGGCAGTCTCCCTCTAGCATCCTCTACCAGTAAATCCTAATATGGATCCTATAGTCAAAAGCAGCATCATGGTTTGTAGACAGTATCCACATCACAAAGCATAGGTTAGGGGCAGGGGTGTCAATTCGAGTTGATAGACCATAACTTGGTAATTGGCACACAGTGTTTGTCAGCTTCTCTTTAAAAAGAGGATTTATTTTGGCTCCTGGTTTCAGAGGGTTAAGTCCATGGTTGGGTGTTTCCACTGCTCAGGACCTGTGGTGAGGCAGAACATGACGCTGGAAGGGTAGTGGAGGAAACCTTCTCACCTCATGGCAACCAGAAAGCAAAGAGGAAGAGAGCCTGGGATACTATATATCCTTCCAGGATACATCTTCAGTGATCTTCTTTCTCCAGCTTGTTCAGCTATGAACTCATCAATGGATTAATATATTGATGAAGTTAGTACCTCATGATCCCATCACTTTCTTAAAAATCCATCAGCTGGAAAAGAATCCTTCAAGGCAGTGGGGTTTTGGGAAGACATTTTGGACTGTCTCAACCAAAATACATTTCTCCTGAGTCATCTCTTGTCCAACAAGATCTTTCTAAATCCCCTCAGGTTTCTCACAGCTCTCAGAATAGAGCCAAATCCTTACCAGAACCCATGGGCCTGCATGGTTTGATACCTCCCCATGTTCCAGCCTCATGCTGGACCTCTGTCTCTGTGGCCTGACTGGCTTCCCTTCCAGTACTTGGATGTGCCATGTTTTTATTTTCTTCAGATTTGTGAGTATACTACTCTTTGGGCTTGGAACATTCTTCCCCACTTCTTTGCCTGGTTTAGTCTTCTTCATTGTGGAGATCCCAGCTCAGGAGTAATTACTTCCTTAGGAGAGCTGCCTTGCACTCTGAATAGATGACACAGCTCTGATGGGGGTTTCCAGGAATTCCTTGCATTTCTTGTGATTGGAGGAGTCTGACTGATGTGTATTCCTCAGCTATTACTGTGAGTACCACAAGTGTAGACGCAATGTGTGTTGTGCTCACTACTGTTTCCTCAGTGCCTACAAAGTGTGCAGCATGCCATAGGTGCTGTTATTGTGTGGCAAAGTAGATGCACCAAATTATTTTGTGAAGATAAGGGATTTATTTCTACAATCACAGGCAGTATTGTTATAAGTACTGTCAGTTCATTATAAAGAAAAACAGTTGGTGAGGATCACTCTAAAAATATGTTGACTTTTTCGGATCCAGGTGAAAGGCAGTAAGTCCAAAATGATAGAGGACTTTTCCTTTGAAGCCTGTTCTAAGGTTGAGTTTCTCAGTACTTTTTTGTTTTCTCAATTGGCTTCAGAGTCCATACAGATAACAGAATATAATAGGCCAATATTTCTATGGACAACACTCATACAGAGGTATATGTATGTGAATAAGTATAGTGTTTGTGTGTGTGTGTGTGTGTGTGTTTTTACATTTTTCCATGTTTAAATTCCAAGGGCAAATGGCAGCTTTATTCATTTTTGTATTTGTTAATTGAAATGCTTCTCAAAGTTGGATAATACTGCAGATTGTGCACCAGCAATCCCAGTAAGCCCACATCTGTCTACCTGTAAATGAAGTGAAATCAAATCTACAGCCTGCATTTTCAAGGTTCTAGCAATGAGTTTCTGCATTTTTTCCCCTTCATATAGCACATGGGTCTGTGAGAACCAGAGCAGGTGCATAGGCACAGCACCATCCAACTTCATTCTTAGAAAAGAAACATTTCTTCAGAGGAAGCACGGTCTGCCCACCCTACGGCAACATTTCACATTCTCAGAAGAGCAGCTTGCTTTCGGTGTGACATTGTCTCACATCTGCATTTGTCATTAGGGTCTTCACTCTACCAACAAAAGACCTTCTCCAGTGATTTTCCTAGAATGACAGATTAGATTGTACCAAAAGTTCCTTTGAGTCTGCCTCAAAAGACAGTAATATGCCGACAGCTGAGATGATGACTCTAGTTGCTTTCTTTCCCATCAATGCTTCAAAGATGTGAAGACTAAGTTACCATCAGGACTTATACTTAAGATACCATGAGTAAAACATCCCTCAGCAGTTTCTGAAAGAAAGTGTTTTACGTACTTGTTTACCATTTAGTCATCAGGTCCTTCAACTCATATTTATGGAGCATTTGCTATGTATGAAGCTTATGTGGGTACTGGAATTGTTGAGGTGATAGGGAAAGACAGGCTACGAGTAAACAATCTAATACCAAGCAGTGATAAGCACCATGATGAAAACAAAGAGTGATTTGCAGAGCTGTATTATGAGGTGTAGTCATTCATGAGTTGACATTTAAGTGGAAATCCGAATGACCAGAAGGAACTAGTCACTAAAATAGAAGGGAAAAACATTTAAGACAGAGATGACAAATTGTGCTCAAATTTTCAATGGAAATTAATTTGGCCAAATGTGGATGGAATGTAAGCCAGTGGAGGGCTTAGGAAGAATATCTCTACCCTGTGATGATGGCATGAATTGGTGACTTACCCCTTCCACACTGTGCATGTCATGGTTTGTGTCTAGATGTCTCCACAAAGCCTCATGTGATCATAGGTGGGGCTTTTCATAGGTAGCTGGATCTAGAGTGTGTGATGCTGGGATTATGTGTGTGATACTGTGAATAGGTGTGTGATACTAGTATTAATGGTATGTGATTGCTATACTAGTCCACTGATTGGTCTGGCACAGTTCTGGGATAAGGTCCATTGTGGGTGTGAGTGCTGCCCACCCTAAGGGCTTGTAGCCTAGATAGAATATAAGGGACATGTAGCCTAGACAGAATATAAGAGAGCTGCTGCTTCTTTGGTACTTCGTTGCTTCACTGCCTTCTGTCCGCCATGAACTGCTTCTCCTCTATGATGCCCCTCTCCCACACCACCCTGTCTTAGGGCCAGCCAACTATGAACTGAAACCTCACCACACTGTGAGCTAAATAAATTTCACTTTGGTGTTGGGTATTTTGTTTTAGCAACAAGAAAAAGTAATTAAGACAGTGCACCACTTGCCTTTTTTTCTATGCAGGTGCCAGTAGCATATTCTGTTATGCATATAAAAGATTCCCGCTTAGGTTCAGTAGGAACATCCAATTGCTTTTCTGTACCATATAACAACAGTTAGACTTCAAGTACAGATTGGGCAAATCATCATCATCAGCACAATACATCTCTTGGTTTAACTTTAGAAGGTAACTACGGCATTATACAGAGTCCACCAAACATGTACACATCAGGAAAAGAAAAACTTGTATAAACATCTTAATACTAAGTTTATTGAGACATCATGAGATTAATAGAAGTTACCTATGGTCTCTACAATTACAAGAGGTGCCCTGAGCTTCCAGATATTTATTAGTGTGATGAACTGTTGAAGTGTGTATACAGTTTTTGGAGGACTATACTTTTGGGGAACTGAAAAATGGATAAATACAATGCAGCTAGGCTATGGAGATAATGCTCTGCTAGATAACACCCTCCCTAGTTCTGGTAGTGTTGCCCATTTAAATGTCATAGAAACCTGAATAAATAACAATGGCATATCACTAACAGTGATCAGAATGCCTAAAAATACTGACTATACCAAATATTGGTGAGGATTCAAAGCAGCCATAATGTTCATAAAATGCCATTAGGAAAGAAATATGGTAGAGTCAGTTTGACAGTTTCTTATGAAACTAAACACATACTTATCATAAGACCCCACAATCCTGCCTCTGCATATAAGAATTTAAGCTTACATAAAAGCTGTTCATAAATGTTCATAGCAGATCTACTCAAAAATCACCAGAAATATGAACAACCTAAATGGCAGTGGCTGAATGAATGAACTATGGTATGCCCATCCAGCGGTATTACTTAGCAATAAAACTATTGATACACATTAAAGGAAGGAAGGAAACTATTAATACACATTAAAAACTTGGGTGAGTCTCAAAAGCATTATGCCAAGGGAAAGTAGGCAGTCTTTAAAGACTGAATAATTTATGTTGCACTTAGTTGACACACCCTTAAACAAAACTCTATGGGAGTACTAAGGAAAAGGGTGACTCTGGTTAGGGCTTTGGGATGGGTTTGACTAAAAGGAGACTAGGAGAAAGGTTTTTTTTTTCTGATGGTATTGTTCTAGGTTCTGATAGTGATGGCTCTGTGGATTTATGTGTGTGTTAAAATTTATAGACTGGTACACATATTTTTAAAAATATAAAACAAGAACCTAACTATAATCAAGAAGTATGTTGTTGTATCTGAACAAAAAATATATTTGAATTTATAAAAAACAACAAAAAAATTTAAAATCTTGATAGTGGTGATTCTGCATATAGTAAATTGTTAGTCTTTCCAAACTGGGAGGTCATCACATCACATGAAGTGTGGATTCAGAAAGTACTTGTTGTCCTTCTAACAAGTGTTCTGATGCATGAATGAAACGCAATCAGATTTACATAAGTTAGAAAATATAGCAAAACTTCAAACAGTTCAGCTGCCTGCCATGTGCTGTGCAGTGTGGAAGGTGCTTCAAGAACAATTCCAGAGGGAGATTATCCAAGAAGATATCGCGCGATAATACAGGATGGCTGAGGAACTCAATGAAATGTTCATGTAAAAGGGGCACAAAGTGTCCCCATATCAACATTGAAATGAAGGAGAGGATTAGATGGGGATTTTGTGATTAGAAGAACTGAAGCTCTGATTTACTTATGTTATTTTTTCCAGTCTGCTTCTGGAAGAAAGATAAACAATAAGAACAAAAGTAAGTTTCAGGAATTTTATTCAAAGAAGAGTTATTCATATGTTGCCAAAGAACCCTCATGGGCAACAATCATCTCTAGGAAGGATTTTTTTTGTGTGTGGAATGTCTAGAAGGCCTAAACATGTTTTGGGAAATTGGGTAAAGAAGGAGGAAGGCTTCCTATGAAGAGCAATGTGCAAACTGAGACCTAGAAGATGAGTACAAGTCTGTCAGGAGGAGGTAGCAAGTAATGAAGAGGAGAGAGAAGATGCCTAGGATATTCTACATTTGACACACTGATTCTCACAGCACGCTCTTCCACTTCCTTGGGGCTGAACCACTTGTGGTCCTTTTAAAGATGTAATTTACAACAACCCAGTTCAGTTCTGAGTTTTTAGTAAGTTCTTCAAGAAATTGTAACACTCATGAAGGTTTGAGAATATTTCTATTACTTCTCAAGGAAAAGGGAGGACAAAGAAATCAACCATAGTCCTGACAGAGAATAAGAAAGAAGGACAGATCTCCTAACAGTGAGCTCAGAAAGAGAAATAATTAATTATGTAAATTATGATACATCTTTGTTATAAAATAGAGCAATCAAGGTCTAAATAAGAATAGAAATCTATCTGTGATATGCTCTTAAATGCAAAACACTGTATGTGATAATTTTATTTTATATGTATATTTGAATTTTCTGTAGCTAATGTGCATGGCTTTCATAATAAAATAAAAATGAATATAAATGATCTTTTAATATACACCTTTGATTTTGTGAGTCACATTCTTTACAGGTATATAATTTTTAGAAAGTGTGTTTTTCTGCCCTCTTTTTCTTCGACATTGGTTTCTTTTGATTGTAGTCTATCCGTACTTTTCTTTTTCCAAGTCATCCATCTTATTCTACCACCTTTGTGGGAAGAAAAATCAAGTTCACCTAACTCCTTTCTCATGTACAATGTACAGGGATAGAAATATCTGGTTTTGTAAGGGTTGCTCATGACCATCTTACCTGTTGTCTCCTTTCCCACACATTACAGGTAATTCTCCCATTATGGTGCCACTGTCTAGTTCAACCTAAGTGGTATAGGAATGAATAATAAAAGTAGGAGTTAGTGAGATTATTTCTCAGTGTAGTTCAGGTAGGTCTGTAGGGTGTGACTACTTTCTGTGATATTATGACCAATGCCAATGAGTCCTTTTTCTAGGACCGAAGAAAACTGGATAGGAACTAAAATTACTTGGGTTACTTTCATAAGGAAATGCCTTGAACTTCACTGTACTGTATTTGCTGAGGGAAGGGTGTAGGGTGAGAGAGGAGTAGCGGAACTTTGTTAGCCTTTCTGTCTTTCTCTTGATCACACTTGGCTTCAAGCTTTTCTTGTGTTGCATAGACATAGTTCCACCAACCTTAATAATTTTATAAACTGTAGAAAGAATAAGCATGTGCTTGTTGCATCTTGAAATCTGTACCAGGCACTTTCTTGTCTCTGAGACAAATAACCCAACGCACACAATTTATTTATTTATTTATTTTTTAACAGTACAATCAAAATTGAATTATAGACAAAGTGACAGGGAATTAACAATGGTTGTTGCATTACATATTGATAACCTCAAAGTGTATGCTCAGGAAAACACATATAGACATACAATCTTGATCAAACAACCAATCATTAACTGTTCCTTACCCTAAAGCGACATAAGTCAATAGTTGAACCATGTTAACCATCCTGCATATACATACATACATACATATTTGTCCCTTCCTTTTTTCCTTCCCCTCATCCCATTTGCTCTTTACTTTTGAGCAGATTCCCTTTTAAAGGGAAAGAAGTTTATTTTGGCTTATGGTTTCAGACCATGGTCTGCTGGCCCGAAGGCAGAAACAGGATAATAGAGGGGCCTGGCAGGGGAACGTTGCTCATGCCTTGCTAGCCAGGAAACCAAAAAAGAAGGGAAAGTGGGGACAAGGATATACTCCTCCAGGTCATGCCTCCAGTGGGTACCTTCTAGTAGCAAGTCATCTCCTAATAGTGTTACAGTGCCCCCAGGAGCCAGTCATCTTCCATGCATGAGAATTTTGGCAGACATTTTTTATGTAAATCATGACAAAGTCCATCAGTGTGTTTTGTTAAAGTTACAAACTTGTATACTTGCCTGGGGCTGCCCCCCAACCCCTGATTGAGTGTTGCATGGGTACAAAGGAAATCTCTTGCTAGAACATCCCTCTGGCAGCTGTCTTTAGCATGGGGCTTTACTGAGCTTTCCTCAGATGGGGTAGCTGTTGAGGATACTTCTACCTAACCTTCCTTCCCTCCCTCTTTCATTCAGTGTTAAACTTACTTTATAATCTGAGGACTGTCCTGATGGACAACACTATGAAGCAGCTATGAGCAGGATTTAAAATTAATCAATTGGCTTTCTATGTTTACTTGTGAGTCTGTCCCAGGCCCACACCCCCATCTTGAGATAGGCAGTGGACTCATAGTAAGTGAACCTCTAAGAGTCACTGGTCTGGCTGAGGCCTGTAGTGGCCTATGAGGTCATGACGTCTCAAAGAACAAGATAAGGCCACAGTTGAGGATGTGTGGCTCCAACCCCAACTAACTAGATAAAGACTGTAGCTGCAGGCATCTCATCCTGTGGTGAAGGTCAACCTGTGGATAAGATATAGGATGGATGGCACTGTTCATTTACCATTTTGCCTTAGTTTGCCTATGTTTCTCCCACTCTCAGTTTTAGTGTAATCTGGAGGGATCAGGCTGCCTGACATACCATGGGTCAGCACACTGATCATGATAACATCCTGATGACTGGGGTTTTGGTGGACCATATGTGCTGTAGTGGGTGGGAAGATTCAGGGTTGGTGAACTTTTTAGGGGAGTTAATGGTGATATCCCTTCCAAACTAAAAGAAAAAGTACTGCGTCTCACATCCCCTAATGTGCTTGCACACACAGACACGGAAAAGTAAATGCCTCTGGAAATTGTTTTTAAATTCTGGAAGTCACACACTTTACATCTGAGAATACTGATCCTACCTAATGTACCAGGCATCAGAGAAGGCTGCCAGCTTTGAGTGCAGTGCACAGCAGGAAAAGACACTGCAGCAGGCCTAACAGCCCTACCTCTGGATCAGACAATAACAAAGATCCTCTATTGTTGAAGTTATCAGTATTGTATGAGATGCAGTGTGGAATGTATGGTAAATTCCTATGGGGCAGTTATAATGCAAACCCGTGGGATTCTTCAATAAGATATTCCATACGCAACAAGAAATTGTATATTGTTTGAGAAACTCTCTTGAGTTATTACTGAACCATGATAGAGGAAGGACATTTGAACATAGGATTTCAAATGACTATGTGTCTGTTAGATGTATTAAATATAAAGTCATTTTGGACCTAGAATCAGTCTGATATAAGATGCAAATATTAAATTTGGCATTAAAGGACGAGTAAGTTGGATGAGCAGATGACCCAGATTTCTGTCATCTACCACAGATGGAAGGTAGCCCAGCTTGTACTTATAGGCAATTTGTCATTCAGCTGACAAGAAAAGATAAGGAAAAAACCCTAGAAGTTTGTTAATGGGTGGCTTTGTGCTTGGGTACAAGATTTTATACATAAATGGTCACAACTAGAGATCATACTCATAAATCAGACCTGCATGTGTAAGCAACGTATTGTCTCACTAGTGTAAGAACCTAAAAGAGTGAATAAAACTAGGAGGTATGATAGACATTGTGAAATGAAAGGAAAATGCTCAAAAGTAATGGGCAACTGGGGTGTGGGAAAGGAGAAGGGAAAGAAGGGGAAATCACGTATGTATGTATATACAGGACAGCTAACAGTTGTACTACTGTCTTCTGTTGCTTTACTGAAAGGAACAGTTAATGATTACTGGTTTGATCATTATTGCATGTCTCTATTTGTTTTCCTGAGAAACCACTTTGAAAATATCAATAGTACAACAACCTTTGTTAATTTCCTACCACTTTGTTTGTAGCGCTGTATTGTTTGTATTGTTCTTACCCTATTTTGTAAATGGATGTCTGTTTGTTAATATGTTTTCTTCTTTTATTCTTAAAATAAAAAATTAAGATCTGTGAACAAAAAGAAAGTTGATAGTGGTTGTATTATAGCCTTGTCTATGGGGTGGTCTTGAAATATAGTGGGGAGAAAATATCTTCTCTATGGAAATAGCTGCAAGTCATGCACCCACTCATTCACTTGTGTGGAAGAAGAAGTGGCTTGACATGAGAATACAGAATGGAGAGCTGGCCAATGGCCTGGTCATCTGGTCAGGGTCTTGGAAAGAATATGGTTGGAAGATTAGAGCTAAAGAACTATAGAGTGGTCTTGTGGCTAAACACATGAAATGAATGCAAGGACAAGGATTTTGTATCACAAGTTAATGTCCATCCCAAAGCATCTACCATGGGACTAGCACAAACAGCAAAGTGGATAAACTTGGGCTTATGGGCTGATCATTTTTCAACCCATAAATAGCGCTGTTGTAATGTGAATAAAGTAGAAGAAACAGAAATGACATTTTGGCCCATAGGTGTGAACTTTCATTTACCAAGGTAGGTCAAGTTACCACTATGAGTATCCAAACCCATAGCACTACCGGGAATCCTCTATGGCACTACTCATTTAGGAGGCCAACTGGCCATTTGGTTGCAATTTGAGTACATTGAAATATTTCCATACAGGGCAAATTGTTCATAATCACAGAAAAAGATACCTATTCTGAGGATAGATTTGCTTTTTCTGTTGGCAAAGCATCCTATCAACACTACTATCCAGAGTATTACAGAATGCCTCATCCTCACACTCTGAATAGCATTTGACTACACTGAAGAAGATTGGAATTGTTTTATGTCTGTGGGATGCATAGATTGTATCACATTTTCATTATACAAGAGGTAGCCAACCTCAGAGAAGGCCACACATGGTCTTTGAGAAGTATGGCTAAGGTGAACTTGGAGGAAACAGTCTGAAAGGACAGGGTATAGTTCTTAAAGATGCAGTGCATTTATTATATCAGAGTTTCATTTATGGTGGTATATCTCTAATAGGAAGGGAACACGGGTCTGGTAATAAAATGGAAGCAGAGTGGGCCAATTTACCATCCTTCCCAATAACCCAATGGGGGATTTGTGTGTCCTGTCCCTGCTATTCCGGTCCCTCAAGGGAGTATCTACACATCTGTTTATCTATACATCTATATATTTATGTATCTATCTATATCTACATATCAACATCTATATCTATCTATAATCTATCTATTTATCTATATTTTACTAGAGACACAGCAATGGTCCTATTAAGCTACATGCTACAGCTGCCTGTGGACATCTTGGAATCTCAGGTCATGATACTGGTAAAGAAGTAGTCACAATACAGGTAAAAATAGTTAATCCTGATCAAGGAGGATTCAGGCTGTTTCTACACAATGGGACAATGGGGACAGGGGGGAACATAGATGAAACACATGTGCTGCCCTTAGGGGTTTCCTGGTGTTCTTGCCCTATTGTAACCTTGAACAGGCATACAACATACTATGATGAAGGGTATGATTATTGAGCTCAAGTCCTCAGGAATTAAGTTTTAAGTCATACCACCAGCTAAGCCACCGAGACTGACAAGCCTATAACTGAAGATGAGGGTAAGGAGTTTGGAATGGAGAGTGGGGGAAGAAGCGGGGAGGACTAGTTGTGATCTTGAGATCAGTTGCAGTGGAGTTTTGTTGTCTGTACCATTAACATCACTCTTCTGAGATTTTTTTTAGGAAGAAAGGCCCATAGGAATTGTGGAAGACGATCTGCTCACATCTATGTGGAGGATGGGCCCAGATGACATAAAGGTCACTATGGCTTTGTTGAAAATGAGCTCCATAGATCTTCTGCTGCAAGGAGGTAAGGGCCCAGGGTCCCGGCCTCTGCATTCTGACATCAGTTGCCCTGGGTATTAGTCTGTTCAGGCTGCTGTAACTGAGGATTGTGGACTGAATGGCTTGTGAATAACATTTATTTCTTGCTGTTCTAGAGGCTGAGAAATTCAAGACCAAGTAAGGGCTGATTTCATGCCTGGTGAGGGCTTGGTTCCTGAATCACTGATGGTCATGCTGTCAACTGTGTTCTCACAGAGAGAGAGGGGTGAGGGAGGTCTTTGCGGTCTCTAATACCGGCACCTGTCTCGTGAAGTAATCCTTCATAAAGGCCCACCTGCAAATACCATCACATTGCAGGTGAGGTTGCAGGGGACATAACCATTCAGCCTGTGGTACCCTGCTCATGATGCTCATGTGGAACCCAGGATATGGCTTACCCTGAGCTCCTCCCTGTCAATGACAGCATTGCAGGGATTCCAAAGCAAGCATGTTCCAGTTGTTCCACCTCAGCTCAAGGGGCCCCCAATGGCCTTGCCAAACCTCTCAGACTGTAGGACTCTAGAATGCTTTCACATAATCTCCTTCCCCATGATCCTATACCTGATAGTCAAGTTTATCTCATGGTCTGATGGTTCTCCCAGCCCTCCCTATGTCCTTCCCTATTTTCTTTCAGATATTTCCCCTCATAAAATTCATGCATGTTTAATCCTATTTTGACCCCCAAATGTTCCAAGGTTGGGAAACCCTGGCTTGGAGGCATAATAACAGTGGAAGCTGGGAATCAATACTGATTCAATCCCTTTATGATTCCTTAGAAATAGAACTCTCTGGGAATGGTCCAGATGGTAGATACTGCATCAGTGAGAATGATGTTTCTGAGAGGCATTCAGCATAAGATTGATAGTATCTTGTTCTAAAATGTCAAAACTAACTTGCTCTGAGAATGCATGAATTTAATCCGCCCTCCCTCCCTTCCCCCTTCCGTCCTTCCTTCTGTTCCTCCCTCTTTCTTCCCTTTCTTTTCTCCTTTACTCTTTTCCCATTCCCCCTTTCTCTTTTCTGGTCTCAAAGGCTTTTCAGTCTCTTGTCTTGAGCTCATAGTAACTGACATTGATTACTGTATAGTTCCGCGGTGAAAACATAATTCTCATGCAAGCAGTTTACGATGACTTTTAGTTGAAATTTCTCATGGTTCAGTTTCTTGGAAAGTTTGAACTGAATCAGAAAAGTTATTTTAGAATTATGAACTTAGGGTAGTTTTGGGTTTTTAGATCTGGAAATATTTTCTTACCACTTGTGTCCATTCATTGCTCACAGATTTGGTTTAATAAAAGTATTACTTCATAATATTTCCTTCACTCCATTTCTTACACATATGAGCACATTTTGTTTTGCTTCTGCTGTTATAAGGCACCACACATGGAAGCTGTACTCACTCCAACTTCAGGTTCTAACTGGGTCATATTTGTTCAGAATCAAGCCCAATTTTATCAACTTTTTTTCATAAAATAGACCTAGGTTTCAAGAGTGTAATGAAACCAGTATGTGGGGGAGTTCAGAATAGAGTCTGGTCTCAATTTGTCTGCTTTTAAAAAACCACGGTCTGGTTTCAACCCTACTAAACTTGGAGAGTTGAATTTTTTAAAAAGGCCAGCCCCAGATATCCAAAGAATACAGTAGTACTCTTCCCAGGACAATAAACTCAAAGGGAAGGAAGTGTGGCATTTTTCATGTGAGGCTGACCAAGAGAATAAAGTGACATATTCCAATATAAACATCAAATTTTGTGTGAGTGCTGACCTCTTCAGAGAGTGATGTTGGGCTTTTAAGCAGACCTTTTTGGTCACATCTCTGTCTAGATCAGTTTCTTTCATCTGTGTTCCCAAATACCTTAGTGCTTCATTCTCACCTGCAGCCTGCTTTACCTCAGTGCTTGCTGAAGTTATAAGCGTTGTAAATTCTCAGTCTTTCACTGAATAATGTTAGTATTTGTCACCAAGACTTCAATATAGTACATTTTGGAGTATTGGACTCTTGGAGAATTCCTGACATTGGGGAATAGCCACTGTACTCTTTCTATATTCAGGTAAGGCCCAGATTCTCCCCAGTCCTTTCGCCTGGGTCTCAGAGGACTGAGTTCCTGCTTTGGCCTTTTTTGCTGTCTTGCCCTGACCAATCCTGTTTTCCTAATGCCAGAAGCTTTGGCCTGAACTCCATCTTCCTATCCTAGGTCTTGACCTCATCTGGGACAGATCTTTTGAACGAAGAGCTATCTGGCTACTACCTGCTGGATTCTTACTTCATGTTCTCCACTAGTTTACCTGTATGTAGTCTCCTCCTGGGGACTCGGGGCTATTCCTTGGATTGTACCTTGTGAATGTCTGGCATAGCCCTCAGTTCTGATCTCCCAAGTGTTGATGCTCTGCCCTGTACTCCACATGTGGTGAGTAATGAGAAAATCTTCCTCCCGTTTTATTTTCTCTATCTCTTGTGGCATGGAGAGGGTCATGCCTTCTGCTCAATCTTCAGCTCAGGTCTTGTTCTAGTGTTGCTACCATAACTGAAAATATTCATGGTATTCAAAGCCCCATAGTACTATCTTTCCAACATCTCCAAAGGCACTAATCATTGCTTGGATGTGAATTTGACCCTTTTCCTGACAATTTTTTTATTAATTGATGAAAAATGGTGATCAAGCCAGTGTTTTCCATTTTGTTTCAAAACCAAGGCATAATCCTAAAATAACAAGACATTACATTTTTCCTTCCTTAAAAGCAAAAAAAAAAAAAATAAAAAAAAATATCCATTGTGGAAAGATATGGTCATTTAGATTTGTGGTTTTATGCTCAAGTTCATACAAGGATGAAGCAACTGAGTCTTTCATCACTGAGAGCATGTTCAGAGTGATCCTGAGCTGTGCAAAGTGAGCTATCCACACATTTTCCTTGGATTCTCCTTGTTGAACATGGAGCATGTTTCACTGAATGTCACAAGCTTGCCTTGAATACTCGAAAGGGCTCCACATACTAATGAAAGACCAGCTTCTTCTAGTCTCCTGCCAGAGAAGAAGCTGGCATGGTCTTGAGTCTTGAACTGTAATCCTATAGCTCAGACAGAAAGTATCTTTAAGTAGGAATATTATTTTAACACAGAAGAATCAGGTAAAGAACTATTCTATCATTATTTAAGACTGGTTCCTCAGTTTTGTACACATGGCATGCTGAAGGTCATGTCTAACTTATAGTATTGAATAGGGAAATTTCTAAGAATTCTCTGTAATCTGATTTAGTTAATTTTTTAAACAACACCTCAGGGGTTCTCCTTAAACTGAATGTAATTATTTGCCTGGCTGGATTGGTGACACTGATTTCTGTAGTTAGAGACCATGGATACACACCCAGAAAATGCAGCCTACAGTTGATCTGAAGCCAGGGCTGCAAAAATCAAGTTCTCTTTGTCACAACCAATAAGAGGTGGACCTTAAAATTCTGGTTTGCATATTCCAGGTCTCAGTGAATTAGGGTCTGAGTAATTCAGACTACATCAAGTAAACTCTCCTTTTTCTAAAAATTTCTTCTTATGATGTACATGTTTAATACTTTGGTTATGATAAGTAATGTAATGCTGATAAGTGTGATAAATGTAATGTTTATGTCTATACTCATTGATATGTATAATGTATATATTAAACAGACAATTCTTTGTGTATGAATTCTATGTCAATAAGTTTAAAGAGCTTTACCTCAGTAATATCTCACTCTTTGATTGGTCACACAATCTACTTATTTGCAAGTCAAATTAACCATATTCAATAATGCTATTTAGCTTTGGAGGAAAAAGCATTGTTTCTTAATGTATATGGAGCTTTTATAGTATTCTAAGAAAACTAACACAGAAATAATTTCAGATTATTGCAGTGGTAGCAAAATAGAGAAGCTGTTCATGAAGTTTGGCTGATGCTTTTAGAGAACTTATTTATTTAGTTGATACTTTAGAAATTAGATTGCTCATATAGATCCAGCTTGGTGTTCAAATCTCTGTATGAAAGAGAAAGTAAATCTGTATTTTACCTCCTTTAGTTTATTTCTTTTCCAAAATCGGAAACACCAAAGTGCTGGCTTGTATCCACTTAGACTTTCCAAAGACTGAATAATTTTTATTTTTTGTAACATCTTTTCCATTTTTAGGGCCACAAAATAATACATATACAGTCATAGAAATGTAAAATACAGATAGATAAAATATGAAAATAAAATTTTATTTAAGCACCATGCTTTTGTAGATAATTTAGCATGTATTTTCACTTTAATTTTACAAAGTGGATCATGCTTTCAGTATTATTTTCTAACCTTTTTTCATTTACATATCATGAACAGAAAACACTTTTTTTTAGTGCTGGATGTCAAATCAGTGCCTAGGCAAATGCTCTACTACTGTTTTCTCCCCAACCTGATAGTACACTCCTGAGAGTTTTTAATTGAGCCTCCTTATTTTGTAGGTGGGAAAATGAAACTCGAGTAATATTATTTGAATAAAATAATTGACACAGGAGTAGCATTAAAACCAGGCTTATAAGTAAAATATCTTAAGTTGTGAGTAGCTACTTTATTCATTTTTCAGATGCCTGCCTTACTCTTTACATGTTATAACTAAATCTGTCCTGATGAATTGGAAGCACAGAGCAAGACAAGTTCTCATCTTTTGCTCATGTCTTTTCAGTTAGATTATGTATTTGCTGGAAAGAACTTATTAAAAATGTTATATAGAAAAGGTTTTGTGGTTGATTTTTAAATTTTAAAGCCTCAAATTGAAGACCAACGCAGGGAAAATGGAACTTGAGGCATTGTATCTCTGCAATATTTCAAAGTGCTATAAATCTCTAAAAAATTATGATCTAACCCAGTATCAACAGAAATACGGTGGAGTCTAAGTAATAGTTTCCTGACTTTTAGTTTATGACTTAAAAAACCCCATTTATGTTGCAGTAATTTAAGGACTCTAAAAATGTTCTGTGAGCCTTATCAATCACAATCAATTTTATTTGCTAAATTTAGTACTAGAGTGATAGTATCTGTACATTCTTGTATAAAAACATCTAGCAGAGAGTCTTTTAAGAGGGTGTTGTGATATCAGGAGGTTTTGGAACTTTGTGAGAATTTTACCCACAATCACAACTTGTGTTCTCTTATTGTTGATTGTTAGATTACTGGTCAGAATTGATACTTCTTTGAGTATATGTAAATTATCCTTCACTTGAAGTTGCTGTTATTTGTTCCTCCCTTTACTCCATTTTTTTTTCACGTCTCACATTTTCTCATTTTCTTCTTCACTTTCATTCTCTTAAAATAAAATTCTTGGAGGTTTCACATTTTTTAGTTTTTCTTTGTTACCAAGCCAATGGGTATATTCAGATCATACAAATGACATTCACTTACATGGGCATTTCATGATGATAACTAAAAGAAAGCCTGGATACCTGGAGAGAGAATCAGAGAATTTGGAAGTGGTTTATCTTGACAAATGGAAACAGTGGTTCAAAATGATGAGAATAAATAATTGCTTTTGCTCAACAATATGACCATAAACTGGGCAATAGCCCAGAATTTATCCTATACAAATCAATATAACAAATTCCAGTAGCAAACATTTAATTTTTAAATGTAATAACTTCCTTTGGTTCTTTTTTCTAATAATATGAGTCAAATCCTAATAAACTTATTTGTTTTTAAGCTCACATTGCCTATGTAATCCAAAGGTTAAAATACAGATGCAGTTGACTAAGTTTCTTGACCTGCTTGTATCTTGAGAGGACAGGAAATAAATGCGTTGGGTATATTCCATTTGTCAGCATTTCTTAACCAATGGAACAGAGCTGGTCAGCACTGCAAAGTTCAGACTCTACACGTGGCAAAAATTTTAGGTGATCATATTGAATTTGAATAGTGCTGAGAAGCAACAAAAAATTTCAGCAACGGATTCCTAAATAGACAATGTCACTGTAGCAATGTGAGCCTGTTAGGGCAGTTCAAAAGTGCTCTTGGCACTGGGTTTTAGTTACACTGCATAACTCTTATTGCTTTCAGCTGGCTCTCACGTGACTATGTACATGCAATCATTTAACTTCCTACTCATGGATGAAGCACCAGGCCAGAGTTTTCTCTTAGATCATAACCTATGAAATGAGGCCTGCTTAGGAGCTGCTAAAGGCAATCAGCTGCTTCTAAATTCTATTCTAAAGTACATTTGGATACTACAGTTCATTGAGCTGAAGTTTCCTACCATGGCCTCCTTCCATCTCATTTAGTTACTCCACAACTGAGTAAACTGTTAAAAATTGTGCCCATATTTCAGAATTTGATTGTGACTGGTGATTGGTCAGTGTGACGTGTGGTCAGAATTGTGGATGATGAGAAATAACCAGAACCTTCGCCGCTTATCTCAGCCTGTTGAGGACACATTTGCTAGTTCATTATTTTTACACTTGGAAAGCAGTGGAACTCAGTTACAGATTTTGTCCAGAGCACAGTCAGAGGAGATGAAAACTTATGGCCAATACTAAGACCAATGGTATGCTTTTTAAGAGTCACCAACTTAAAAAGTCTATTAGTCTGACTGTCTGTCAACATGACCATAGTTTGTTTGTGGTAAAGTGCATGTAATAAAGTTTACCATTTAGCCATTTTAAATGCACATTTAGTACATTTGTACTATCATGAGACCATCACCAAGGACTAGTTCCAGAACGTTTTTATCAGTGCAAAAAGAAATCTCAGGGGCTGGAGATTTAGCTCAGTGGCGCAGCATCTGCCTGGCAAGCATGAAGTCCTGAGTTCAGTTCCCGGTACCTCCCTCAGAAAAACCAATCTTATACCCATCAGGTAGTCATTGCTTCCCTTCAGCCCCTGGGAATTAATAATCTGCTTTCTGTGTCTATGCATTTGTTTACTTCACATACATGGACTCATACAAATGTACCCATGTGGTACCTAGCATCTTTCAATGACCATAACACTTTCAAGGTTCATCCAGGTTGGATTGTACATTTTCAATCCTTTTTCTGGCTCAATAACATTCCAGTGTGTAGACAGACCGCGTTTTATTATAGATACTTATGTAAAGTCTGATTTATTTGTTTGTATTTGAGGGTACTCAAGACCTAGCCAAAAGTTTGGTGGGGCTGGTCTTCAAGTTGCAAACTGGGACAGGAAATTAGAGTCAGAAGCCACTGGAAAATTATGAATGATAGGGGAGGAAAAATGGGGAGAAAATTAAACGAGAGTCTAGGCTCTTTGATTCTTACCTCGTTTTTGCCATTAACCACCTATGTGTGTCATTTTAGGTGGATTATTTCACCTCCCTGGACCCTTGTTTCCTCACCTGTATAAGGGGAAAGTTGAACTCACTAACATCTCTTCTAGCTCCAGCACTCAACACCTACAACAGGCTGTTGAAATGCACCGTATTCCTCATCATCAAGACACTTTTCCCCCCCATCACAGCTACTGTCTCTCACACTGCCAGGGTGCAAAGATGCTCCTTCTCTTTGCTCAAGGTGTGAACATAACAGTTTCTATGAACTAGAGATGTGAGGAGGTTCAGAGCCTGTTATCATTCAAATGCAGCAGGGCCTGAAATAATACAGCTCAAAATATGAAAACAGTGATTGTCTGTGTAACCAAGGAACTGAAATAAATGCTTGAGGCTGAGATTATACCAGCCACAAATATCATGCAAGAAATGGGACCCATCAAATGTTTGATACTTCCAATAACATTCTTTATAGCTAGGGGATTCCTAGGTCGGTGGTTTATTAGGCATTAAAGAGAATTCTTGGTTATACTCCAAGGTTTTCTCTTGTTTGCCCTCAGGCAAGAAAACAGTGACCTGGGAAATTTCTTCTTTTGTAAAATGGAAATGGTATTGGGTTATTTCATCTTGTTCTAAATGAGAATCAGGTACACTCTGAGTGCACCATATGGGCAAGGTGAGCTGGGTGCATTTCCTTTCTGTTCACTTGTATTGATGTTGAAGGAATAAGATCTACATGTGTGCCTAAGCATTAAGATCTAAATGTCAACTACCAACAGCTGGGCATGGTGGCACATGCCTGTAATCCCAGCACTTGGGAGGCTGAGGCAAGAGGATCACTGTGAATTCAAGACCAGCCTGGGCTATAAAGTGAGCCCAAGGCCAGCCTGAAATGCATAGTGAGACCCTGTCTTAAAAAGACCAAAAAAAAAAAAATCAACTACCTCTTCAGCATCAGTTTCCTACTGCATAAAATAATGGGATAATGATTATGAAAACATCTACTCTTACCTTTTGATAAAGATACTTACCTGAATTTATTCATGGTTATCTATGTTGCAGCAGAGCTGCAGGACTAAGGAAAAAATGCCATGCCACCTTAATTTTACTTTTAGGTGTGAGAAACTGGGAGCACTAAGCAATAACCAGAGATATTGGTAGCTAATAGGAGAGATACACTAACAGATCATTATCTATAAATGGAGATAAGAAAATCAACAGGGTTTAATCAATTAGAACATAGATTCTTCCTACAAATTGCTTTATGACCATAGTTGATCTATATTTTACTTGTTCAAAAATTTTTGTTTTCATCTTCACATAAGTACAAGCATTAACCTTTTATTGAAGAAGTCCTTGCATTTCATGTTCTCGTCTGGACCAGTGAATAAAGCTCTGCTTCCCTGACCACCTTGTCCACTTTATCTTCAGCCAGGGGACAATGTAAGCTGAACTAACTCTTAGGGTTAGCAGGAACTATTGTTATTTTCCCACTATAGGATGGACAAAATACCCCCAAGCTCAGAAGCATCAATTTTTACTTGACTTTATGAGGTAGATTATAGTTGCCTCAGATCTGAAAATTAATCTACCAAATTTATTTAAGTAGGTTCTTGCCCGAACCATATTTTCACCCTTTAATGGTAATAAAGCTAACATTTCTTTCCAATCACTTTGCATATCATTTCCTTTCTCTTTAACTCTCTTTCGGAGTGAGATGATTGATAGATTCTTCTTTGGCAATCACTTACTTTGGTAGATGATTTTCTTTTTCCTTTGAAGTCAATTCTGAAAGGAGTTGTACTGTGATGAGCTAATTAGCACAAAAACACAGAGTATATAACCTTAATTAGGCATGCTAATAGGCTCGACGTAATGGGATGTCCTGAAACTGCACACTATGCAAATATTAGACTTTTCATTCTTCCCGTTACATCTGAAACCATCAAGCAAAGGATGTTTTGCAGTACGCACCACAATCAATGCCAGGTGCAAGTCTTTCAACAAAAGGCCGGGTTTTTTGTGTGGACTAGTTGAAGAAAGGATGATAAGAGGAGTTTTAGAAAAAAAAATTCAAGAATCTGAAAAGTTCAATTATGCTCTGAGTGAAGTTTACAAACTGAGAAATTTTATAATTAAAACAATCCAGTCACCCTACCCAACTGTGCCTCTTCTGGAACTGTGAAGACACTTTGCTGTAGACATCATTGTGAATTATGCAAATCTTAAGAGATTTTTCAACTCCAGTGGCCATTAAGAGTGCTATAAAACCAATCTGGGGTTACTGAACTTATTAGGATATAGGAAGACAGCATATAAGTGAAATCACAGTGAATCCCCAAGTCCTAATTTTAGGCAATTATTTTCATTTCCTTTACCACCTACCACAACCTGTTAAAAAATTCCTTTTTTGGAATGATAAAAGTAAATAACAAAATTGCATTTCCCCTTCCTGACCTTAAATAAAAATATCCAATGATGTGATACTCTCAGACATTTGAATATCTAACCACTGAATGATATTGAGAGAGTTCACAATACGTAACTCAGATTACACCAAGAGTGTTGAATTTTTGTACATAATTGGGTAAATATAAGCCATTTTGTTCTAGATATAGATGAAGACATTAGCAGGGGCAGAAAGTCAATAGACATGTGAGTATTTTATGGTAGTACTTGATTTTAGTCTAATATATCATCCACTCAGTAGAGATGACAATGAGAAAGGGTTTTATCCAGCTACTCAAGTTTGCAATCTGTTAACTTGGTGCTTCATGTATAAGCTCACATTATTATATTTTAGGCTCATCAATTTATTTGCCTGGATTCATTGAATCATCACAGTAATGTTATGAGATAGCTATCATAATTAGACATATTTTATAGACGAGTAAGATGATCAGAGAATTTCACAATGTCATCAGGTCACACATCGGGGAGCAGCAGAGCCAGGATTTAAACACCCATCTAACTCCAACCATGTTCTTGACCATTCTGCTGGGCTCATTAGTGCTTAGCAATCCTCAATTATTTTGTACAGAGGAGACCCTGACTTAGGTGCTGTCTTTGTGGTATGGGTGCAAGTGTTGTAAAAGCAGAATCTGGAATACAGGAGACAGAATTTCACAATGCACAATGGTGATAAACCCAGGCCATATGATACATAAGATCATGGAGAAGAAAAAGTATTAGATGGGAATGAGCACACAAAGGTTTAAACCCAGTTTTTATCTCTTGCTAGATACAAGATTTTCAATAGGAAACAAGTAGTTGAATAAGAAAGTCAATGAAAGGACTACTTTGAGAGATGCCAGGCATGGTGGTGCATGCTTATAATTCCAACACTCCGAGACAGAGGCAGGAAGACTGAAGCGAGTTTGAGGCCAGCAGGGGCTATATAGTGCCAGCCTGAGCTACCCTGTGAGACCTCATCTCAAAAAAGAAACAAAGAGAGAAAAAAATTGAAGAGAGTAGTGGTTGTGTGGTGACACATCTAGGTACTTGCAATAATGGAAGCTGATAATCTCCCTCAGACTAAAAGGACCAGGGTAGGAAAGAGAGTTACCAAACCTCAAAGAGAACTAGTACCATGGAGCCAGGGATGCGGGGTGCGCAGGCATGTTCACTTGGTGGGAGCTCCACTTGTGAAGTATAGTTACTACCACACTGAGGCAGGGCCCTTCCTCTGGAAGAGAGCAAGGAAAAATACTGCCCTGATTCCATTCTTGGGCTTTCTGATGTTCTGCTGGTACCTCTTATGAGCTGAACCCTCTGAGAGGCCAGGCACCCATAGTGCACTCTCCACAGAGCCCTGTCTCCCAGCTGGAGCAAGGACTAGGTGAAGGGGATGGAGAATAACCTTAAACAAGTTGCTTGTCCTCTCCAACTTTGGTTTACTAATTGGTATAGTGCTTGCCTGTTAATAGTTGACTTTATAATTTTTACTTCCAATATTTTTCTGTGAAAACTTCAAACTTACAAAGAATTTTTCAGAATAGTACAACAAACACATACATATTCTTTGCCTACATTCACCAGTTGTTAACGTTTGGTCACTGTCGTTTTATTGTTTTTCTCTTTTGCTACCAACATATTCACATATATTTTTGTTGAACCATTTGTGAGTTACTTGATGACATCCTAATAGACCCTGAATACTTAAGGATCATCTAAAAATAAGGATGCTTTTCTGCAGAATTCAGTGGCAAGACTAAGGAGACTTAGCACCAAGAGCTTTTAGTGAATATACTTCATTGTCAGCTTTTCTCCAGTGGTCTCAAATGTGCACAGTGGAAGATCGCACACTGAATCATTGTATCTGTTTATTCCTCCTGAATCTAGAATAATTTTCCAAGATTTTTCTTTTATTATCTTTCTTGACATTCATATTTTTATGAAGGAATGTAGTTCCATGTCAAGAGTTTTGCAGAACATGAATTTGTCTGGTTATTTCTTCATTATTGGAGTCAATTGAAGCAATTTTGGCAATAATGGTGGAGAGGCATCGTGTCTGTCTCAGTGCAGTGTACCTGGAGGCACATGACTTTAGAATGTTCCCACATGGGTGACCTACAGTTGGATCACTTGGTTGAGGCAAGATCTACTAGGTTTATCAATTGCTTCATCTTCCCTGTAATCTGTTTGGTAAAACATGTGAATAAATATCTTTTCTTTAACCAACATTCTTTCATCAAGTACTTTTTACAACCATTGAATTTTCCTGTTATAACAGAAATAATTAAAAAAAAGAAATAATTTTATAAAAGCATGATTATGGATATTGCTAAGATTCTTTGAACATTCGTGTTACAACTCTCATCTCTTTTTTTCATTAAACTGTTTTCATTCATTTATCTATTGATTTAGCAAACATTTACAGGATGTTTATTTCATGCCTTGGCCTTGTGAAATTTTCTATTAGTATCTGAATGGATGCCTAAGCCATGACCTTTAGAAATTTCTTTCTGTACCTCACATTCCTTGTGACAACTGCTTTGGGGTGGTCTCTCCATAGAAACCACAAACTTGGCATGCCCAAATAGAGGTTGGCATTTTTATTTCATGACCTTCCCTTCCTATGTTCTTTATTCCAGTAAATTTCAGGTCTGTCTTCTTAGTGACTTTACAAAAATGAATGAATGAATGAATAAATGAATACAAAACTGGAAAGATCTCATATATTGAATGGGCAGCCATCATAAGAGGCCTTTTATAAATCCAACATGCATTATCGTCTCAAACTCTTGCCATGGCCTTGAGTAGTAGATGCCATTATCTGAAGGACAACAAAAAAAGAAGGACATTAGCCTGTCAGTCACAAGGCAACAGCTAGTTAGTATTCATGTTAGGATTAAAATCCAGTTCTCATTGACTTCAAAGTATTTAAAGTAGTGATTAATAGCATCACAAACTCTAAATCTTGGCTTAATCATCTACTGCAGGGGATTGTATAAGTCACCTTAACTTTCAGTATCTTGATTGCCTTCTTTTATAAAATGGGAAATTATGGCCTCTATCTTGTATGGTTGTTATAGACTGAATAAGAGGAAATTGGACAGATGTTTGACGTGTCTCTGTACACAGCACCGCAGCACCTTCCAAGCTGTGACTCTGGTGTCATCCTCAATGTCTCCTCCCACTCACTGATTGTGGATTAATTTCCTAGGGATCTTGTCTTCACAACCCTGCATCACCTTCATTTGGATCAAAGGTTGATACGCTATGATCTGCTGCTCAAATCTAGTCTCCATCTGTTTTTGTAAGTAAAGTTTTATTAGACAGCAGCCATGCCATTTTAAAAAATGTAATCAATGGCTTCCTTCACTCTCAAATGACAGGGTTAAGTAGTGGCAACAGAGACCATGTGGTCTATAAAGCATTATTTATTATCTGGCCCTTGTAGAAAAAAATTACCAACTTATAGTGCCTGGGTTGTTGGAATAGTCTCAGGCCTGTTTTTCCTGGTGATGTCTTACTCCTTCTGAACCTGTCCTCCTAGCCTTCTTTCTGTTCAGGGAAAATTTTCCCTAAAATGTGAATGCTGTTGTACCAGTTTGCTTTCTGTGCTTCATTGCCTCTCACTGCTAAGGGTATCAGCCTCCACATGCTGGCTGTGTCTTCTTACTGTAATGAGCTCCATGTGACTTGGCACCTGCTGATCTTAAGGTCTGAGTGCCCGCTCTCTGCCCTTGTCCTCAGCGGAGAGCTCAGTTTTCCTTCCTCTGAGAACCCCTTTCTGAGGTCCACAAACTAAGCTGATGGCCTCTGCTCTTCTACGCCTTGTGCAATACCTGTAGTCTTGTATTTATCTTCCTCTACCATGATTATGGGTTTAGCTGCCTCCCCCAGCCACATGTGGGCTCCTCCTGAAGATATAGGTATATATTTTTCACTTGTGAAGCCTCTGGTGCCTCTTCTGAGAGCTGGCCCTTAGTCAGTGCCCATTTGCTTGTTACTGCTTGTTGGTACTACCACTGGAGTGTTAAGGCTTCTATGATATTCTAGGGGAATGGAGAAAAGAGGCAAGTCATGCGGGGCTCCCTGAGAAAGTGACAGCTTAGCTAAGTCCTAGAGGCTGAGAAAGAATTGAAAATGAGATAATGGGGAAAAAGGAAGCTTGAGTAAGATGATAAATGAGGCCTGAAAGACACAAGTTTGGGTAATGGCATGTGTGGGGTGCTGGAAAATGGGCTGGAAAGGGGTATATTAGGTCGTTGTTTTGCAACATTTACTCTGCTGAGGGGTATGGATAGCAGGAAGCCACAGAGGGCTGGAGCAGGTATGTGTCATGCTCCGTGCTCACCTGCCTGTCCTCTGTCACTGTGCCAAAGGCTCCTTAGGCATCCACTGGGCTTTTGTCTTCCTAAGTGCAAATGGTTCCTGGTAGGGTACAAGTTCCTGGTGAATGTTACTTTCATCATTGAAATGTATGAAAACTGCCCAGATTTGAGGGTGGTGGAAGTCCTTAATATTCTATGCAATGTATTATAAAATATTTGCTATATTAGTATTCAAAATATTTAATATAAATGAATATAGAATACTTAAATATTCTAAATTCTAAATAGTCTATATAATTTAATATCCTCGGTAATAATACTTATTAGGTGAGCATTTGTCTTATCTATACCTTTTAGAAATCTAAGAACTCTCGTCATACTTATTCTTAGTTTTTGAATATTATGCTTAAAAGTATTCCTAGTTGAAAAAATATCTGCCCTCCTGTGGAAGTTTTAATCTCTTGGGAATTTTGGTTGACTTTTTCTGAATCTTTTCCAATTCATTGTTGTTTTTGTTAAGGCTTTCAAGAGCATCTATGTTCTTTTCTGGTTTTCCTGACTACTTTTGGTTTATTTCTTGTGATTTTTGCTAAGGGGAATTAGGTGAAATAATCTCTTGCCCTTGAAGCATGCCACAGGGCCCTTAGAAGATGGTCTTTACCAGTGGAATATGGAGTTCTTATTAATGACATCCACGGACAAAGGCTGTCATCAGCTCAGGGGTTCAGAGGGCTGACAGCTTATCGATGTAGAGGACACTGATGAAATGAATTAGGTGGTAAAAGATGTCTAGATGATAGAATAAAATTGGGATATGGAGAGACTCCTGCACTCCAGGAAATTCTCTAAGTCTCCACTAAGTTATCCAGATCCTCAAAGTGAACACAAAGCTTCGGTTTCAAATTGAGTACATTTTCCACCCCTGGATTGGCTTGTTTTGTTCAGTTTTACTTTGAGTGTTTGAGGTTGTCTTTTCGACGTAACTGCTGAACCCACGGCTTCCTTTCTCGTAAAACCAAAACAAAAAGGCTTTCTACTCAGGTGCCCTCTGTGTGTGCTCATGTGTAGTACCTATCTGGGATCAAAGGTGTCTATATAAAGTCCTTGAATCTGTGTGGGTTCAAACACATTTCAAAGGTTCAGGATCCTGAAAGGTTTCGCTCTGCTTCCTGAAGACCTGACTTCGTTCCCATATAGCCATGGCTTGCCTTGGGCTCCGGAGGCACCGGGTTCAGCTGCAGCTGCTTCCAAGGACCTGGCCCTGCTCCGCCTTCTTTTCTCTTCTCTTCATGCCTGTCTTCTCTAAAGGTGAGTGGAGACCTGGAACGTGAAGGCAGAGGAAGCGTTTCTCCCACCTTGTTTCATTTCTTTCAGCACTCAAGGGCCGTGATTTCTAGCAAAGCCAGAAGTTCAAGGTAAGTCTCCAACCCCCTGGCTCGGATGGCTCTGTATTTCAAGACAGGCAGGGGACAGCTGGCAGCAGCCAACGAGCAGAGGTAGGGCTCAGAACAGAGCGCTAGGTTTTTAGCAAGGGACTAATGAACATATGTGAGTGGTAGGAGAGAGACATGAGCAATTTCGGACATAGCTATAGCATTTTGAAAGAAAATACTGTAGAGTTAAATGATTTAAGTAGGGAAAGACATTTTGCAGTCCTGAATATATTTGAGCTTATTGGTATAATCCCAATATTTTTCTCTTTAAAAAACTGACCTAATTAAATTATGGGATTCTTTTCCATACAGTTCAAGGCTTTGAGGAGTGCTCATTCATTAATTCTATAAACTAATTAGTTAACTTTTGTAAAATCTCAGCAAGTCTTGGGAAGAATACCTTCTTTATTCCATTCAAGGTTTTAAACTCCTCTTAATCGTATATGTTACTTAGCCAATTATTTAAAAAAATGAGCCAGGCATGGTGGCACATGCCAGTAATCTCAGCACTTGAGAGGCTGAGACAGGAGGATTGTAGGGAGGCCAGCCTAGGCTACATAAGTGAGTTCAAGGCCAGCCTGAAATGCCGTAGTGAGACCCTACCTCAAGAAGAAAGAGTTTGAAATTAAAGAAAGAAAGAATGTAGAAAAGGAAGACAAGAAAAGAAATAAAGAAAGGAAATCATCAGACTTACATGTGAATTTCAGACACAGACAGTTTTCAAATGAAATAAAGCTCTGTAGAGATTGATACCCAGTTTGTTTCATGGTTTTAAATAATAACTACTTCCACTGAATCTCAATCTTATCTCTCTTCTGGGTCAAGAAAGCATGTGGTTTGATGAAGTATGTGCTCAAATGATATTTAAATTTTCCTGGAAAAAATAGTTACATATATTTTCTTATTTTATGTACTTTGAACATGAAAATATTAATACCTTTAGAAGTAGTCCAGTTTCTTTCTTATGACTTTATCTCAACCAGTAATTAGGATCTTCCCATGGTGGATACCAAAAAATGGAGTGTGACCAGCTTTAGTGGTGGTAAAGTGTGAGCTCACCTGGGGCAGAGGACAGTAAGCTTTGTCTTCCTCAGAGTAGAGCAGATACAGGAAAGAAGGTCAAGTGCTCCTTTGGGGAGGAACAACTGCGCACTCCCAGGTGTCTGTGAGATGCAGGCAGAAGAGAGGGCAATCTGATTAGCTCCTATAATTTTTTAATAGGGCAGAACTTGCTTAAACACTGCAGTGGAGTTACTGCAGGGCAAAGGACCCTCGGAGGTGTCTCTATGATAGGAAGAGATGAAGATTAAGAAATACACCATTGTCTCACTAGCCAGAGCTCCTGGAACAACGATGGCAGTGACTCCTGCCATAATGTTTGCAGGTTCACCGAGGAAGGGACTACTGTCTCCAGTATGATTTAGAGGTAGGATGGGTATCTTAGAAACTCAATGATAGATCTGAGACATTAAATGTTAATTATCACATTTGTTTTTATAATCAGTATTAGTAAAGGGTCAAAAGGTTTGAGCAGATAAGTGACCTTGTTCAATCTAAGTTTTGGGTGTCCCTTGCAAGATTGGTTAGAAAGAGATATTAGGTACAAAAACAGCATCACTTGAGATAAAGTTGCTATTTTTCAATGATTTAAGGCTCTTTGTATAGGAGTTGGCCTCCTTTATCTTGTAGAAGCCAGAGGGGAAAGAAAGAGCAAAGGAGCATGAGAGTGTTCAAGTGAAGGAGAGAAGGAGGAAGGAAGAGGTGGTGGGCGTGGCAGGGGAAGCCCACAAAGTTAACAGCAGGGTTGCCTCACCCCAGAGAGGAAACGACCTGGTGCCCTTGGTTCTGCGGCTTCCCCATCTAACAGTATCTGCCGCTATACAACAATCGTGCCAGGGAAGGGGTGGCCATGGCTGTGCTACTCCTGGGTGATAGAAGTACAGGGCCAGTTAGGTAAAGAGGCAGGAGTCTGAGATATGTGTAGAGGTATTAGTCAAGACACTGTACTCCAACTCCAGAATTTCCCCTAGTCCTTGCTACAGTTCTGGAACTACATGGTTTTATTACAACCTTAGGATACCAGAGTTGGTAGGTGCTTTGTATTATGTGATCTAAACCCCTTTCCTGCATGTGGGAAAAATGAGGGGAGGAGCAACTTGCCAAAATGACCTATTTCATGGTAGAGCCGCTTCTTTTACTTGTCACATCTGTGTGTTTGCTGCCTTGTCTTTAAGAAATGATTTCCCAGTAAGGAAACCTCCTCTGGAGAGTAGCTAGAAGACAGCTGAGAGATGCAGAGGGCCTGCGGTGGGGCCAGGAGGGAAGGGAAATGGTAGGTTTGCTGGAAGGAAGGGTTTAGGGCTGGAAGGTGAGGCTGGAGGATCCACAGAGATAAACGTTCCTGGGCCTAGCACGGATGTGCACCTGGTCAACAAGTTCCCTCTCACTTTTCCATGCCAGCGATGCATGTGGCCCAGCCTGCTGTGGTGCTGGCCAGCAGCCGGGGTGTCGCCAGCTTTGAGTGTGAATATGCCTCTTCTCACAATACTAACGAAGTCCGGGTGACAGTACTGCGGCAGATGGCTAGCCACGCTTCTGAAGTTTGTGCAGCGACCTACACAGTGGAGAGGGAGCTGGCCTTCCCTGAGGACTCGGCCTGCGCTGGAACCTACAGTGGGAACAAAGTGAACCTCACCATCCAAGGGCTGCGGGCTGTGGACACTGGGCTCTACATCTGCAAAGTGGAGCTCATGTACCCACCACCGTACTTCATGGGCATGGGCAACGGTACCCAGATTTATGTCATTGGTGAGCAAAACCATTCCACTAAGCTGAGACCTTCTGTGTCACTGTCTTCTTTGTATGAAAATAGTTTTGCTCCTTTATTTTAGATGACTCATTTGTAGCACTGTAGAAAGGCTCCTTCAGTGCTCTTGACCATGGACTAGCTTTGACTTATGGGTGGTGACGTAAATAGCATTCTGATTATAAAAGGAGAGGATTGGGGAAGGTGTTTATTTCTGCCAGCAGATCCTTGCTCTGTGACAACCAGCATGAAGTTTGCCTTGTGCCTTTAGTATGACAGACTGGGGCAGTTGTCTCAAATAGCCAGACTTTTCCCGGATGACCAAGGCAACTTTGGGCTGGGCAGCAAGGTCTGGAAGTGCTAACTTGGTTACTCATCCATGAGGGAAGTGGGCCCTAATGCTGAAGCTGGTCCCTGGGAGGCTCTGTTGTGTTTCCTTTGCAGATCCAGAACCATGCCCAGATTCTGACTTCCTGCTTTGGGTCCTTGCAGCAGTCAGTTCGGGGCTGTTTTTTTACAGCTTCCTCGTCACAGCTGTTTCTTTGAGCAAAATGGTGAGTGTGCTGCTGACAGTGCACCGTGTTCGGTGGGGTTGTACTCAGTCGTTCGGATCCACTGACCAAATCACAGTGTCAGGGTTAATTTCTGGAGGAGAAGCAATCCATAAAGAGGAGGAAGGACAGTGGCAGAGAACACTGGCGCCTTAAGCATTGGCCTTTGAGGTTTCAAGATGACTAATATGGCATGAGCATGTTTGACATTGAATGTTTGTGTGCTTCTGAACAGGGTTTCAGTTTGAGTAATGGTTTGAACAACATGGGGCAGCTGTTTTGTTCTGCACCTTCATGACAACTGTATTTAAGTTGATCATCTGAAATACAAGATGAGGTTGGGCAAAATGCTGCTAGCAAGGACTGTCAGGGTGGACTTTCATTGTCCTCCTAAATGTCCCTGTACCTCATGTGAAAACCATCTCTTGAGGCCACCCTGTGTCTTCCTTGTCTAAGCTGCAGCTGCCCAAGGGGTGCCTGTCCCTATTATGAAGTCTCCTTGATGGAGGCATGTTGGGCTCTTTTCCAGCCCAGTAATAAAAGCCCCACTTCAGTCGCTGCAGTTTTTGCTGGTGAAAGAGAAAGAGGTATGGACTCAGGCTGCTGGCAGTCCCTGTGAGCACCTGTGCCTACATCACAAACCACTCTCCCGCCTTTCATCTCTTTTATCATCTTCCCTACCCCTTTCCCTCTTTTCTCTCTCGCTCCCTCTCTCTCCCGCTTTCCCCTTCTCTTTCCTTTTTCTGTCTTGGAGACCGCCCGCCCCCGCATACACACAACTCAAAGAGCCAACGCTCAATTGACAGTGATACTGTGCTGCTGTGTGTTCCCCCTACCTCATTTGCTGTCCACGGCTACACAGCTCACTGAGGTAATAGACTAGTAGCTAATGCAGACAGAAAAACAGTGATAACCATGTGAAGAACAGAGACAAGAAATATAGCTCTCAGAGAGGATAACTAAAGTTGATTTCCTATCAAACTTGTTCCTCCACAGACAAGATCTTGTCAATTTTGGTGGTATTCTGGGTGTTCTGTTTTCTCAAAGTCTCTTCCTTCTATCTTCCAGTCAGGAAAGATGGTTACTATTTTACAGCTAAATCACTGAATTATTCGTCTAAGATGAATTTTAATAGTAGAATCAAGAACGTTTCTTGGAGTTCATAACTCTGTTTGTTGTGAACATGTATTTTCTGTGGGGTAAGGACCCAATATTGTGGAGTTGAATGGTTGATGTAGCTTTTTTATTCTTTGATAGCAATTACTGTTTCTTTTTATGTTTGTCAGCTAAAGAAGAGAAGCCCCCTCACAACAGGGGTCTATGTGAAGATGCCCCCGACAGAGCCTGACTGTGAAAAGCAGTTCCAGCCTTATTTTATTCCTATCAATTGAAACCATTGTGAAGAAGAAATAACATATTTCAATTTCTAAGAACTGAGGCAATTCTAACTCTTTTTCCTCTCCAGCTATTTTGCTTGTTTGTGTATTTTGGGGGGAATTCATCTCTCTTTAGTATAAAGCTGGATGCAGAACTCAAATTAAGCATACTACAATTTACAGCAGAGGAGCCAGAAGGCAGAACTACAGTGTTTCTGTCGCATCAAATCCAATTTTAGTAAAAGCATTAGGAGGCAGGGTTAAGGAAATAAGTAAGGGAATGACACAGTCCCAAGAAAGGGAAGGAAGGGAGTGGGGGGAGAAGACTATTGTACACACTGTCTATTTACCTGTGAGATGTTTATAGCTGAAATGGTCTTTTACATTTTTAGTCTGTATTATTTTTCATACTATATGTATAATTATATGAAGATTTAAAAACTATTCACATGGCTATGTTTTAGTCAGTGATTCCAAAGGTTGTATTGTACCAATATGCATTTGTAATAGTATTATGCATGGGGGTCACATGTTCTGTAGGGTGTTTGCTGTAGATTTGAATATAAACACTATATGACAGTGTCTTCCCACCGTGGCTTCTGGGGAAGTTTAGTGGATAAGCTCAGGACACTAATATGTCAGGAAGAAGGCAGGGTCCCCGCCTGACTGGTCTGGAAATGGCACGAGGTGGTAGCAGTACTCAGTTGTACTGAATTGGTGTTGACATGAGCTTCGGGCCTGTACAGAAGCTCCTTTCCGTGATCTGCAAGGAAACTGTTGAGGGTAGCTGTGGGGGTATCTGTTGTTGTCAAGGCAATGACCCCCTTCAGGAGACCCTTAGGGCCCGCATCCTGGAAGCTCCAGCCCCACTGGCCGAATTCCTTACACACATGGCCAATGCCGCAGATGGAGGACAGCGGCAGGTGCCAGAATGGGGTGCAGACATTTTTCTGGAAACGAACACCACTGGTGTTTTTTTTAACTCAATATTTTCTATGAAAATGAAAACAAATGTATAATATTTGAAATTAAATAAAAGTCTTTGGTAGTTGTTTTCTGGTGTCTTTATCGTACTTGCATTTTGTTATCTGAATTCAGGTGTGATTGCTTTATTCAGCAGTTAGTGGAGTCTCTAGTATTAGAAATACTGCAAGCAAATTGGAGGAATACAGAAGGGCAGATGATGCTTCATGAGCCAGAAGTGCACCAGCCCATTATTTTCAAGCCCTCCTTGTGGGCAATTCATCTTACTTTTTGATTTCTTCTGTTTGAGATATAATGCGGGTTAGTTCAGGCACAGCAGTTCTTTACAAATCACAGGGTATACTCCTCAACCCATGTCCTTCACCTTGCCGTTCTTACCCATAGCTTTCTCAGCTTGTCACACATTGAGTACAGTTGCCATGGCAACACCAGTGTTGTCAGTGATGCCCTCTACAGCCGTTTTGATTTGTCTTCATGGCAAATGGAGCTTTGTCCTGGGCTTTACAAATGATTATATTGCATATATTTTTCTATATTGCTATCAACTGGCAAGGCCTAGGCCTGGCCCACTGAAGTCTCTCTGATTCTTGGTTAATGAACATGCAGCCTCAGCCCCTTAAGATTTCTTATTCTTGACCTCCATATCCTGTTGTCTTGTGCAATGAACTGCAGTGTAGTCAGGGACCTATAACTGAATGCACTGGGTTCTTTATTAAAAACATGGATTCAAGAGCTTCCTCCTGGATGCACTGATTCACAGTCTTTTTTCTGGTGTGTTCAGAGCTTTGCACTTCAGAGAAATCCTCTATTGTTTCTTATTACTTACTCAATTTTGAAAATTGCCGCTCAGGCGAATTTCTCTGTATCTGTCTCAGTCTCTCTGTTGCTCCATTTCTCTCCCTTTTGGTCACTTTTCCCCTCCCTCCCTTTCTTCCCCCTGCTTCCTTCCTTCCTTCTTCCTTCCTTCTTCCTTCCTTCCTTCCTTCCTTCCTTCCTTCCTTCCTTCCTTCCTTCCTTTCTTCCTTTCTTCTTCCTTCCTTCTTCCTTCCTTCCTTCCTTCCTTCCTTCCTTCCTTCCTTCCTTCCTTCCTTTCTTTCTTCCTTTCTTCCTTTCTTCCTTTTCCCCAGCAAGTCCTAATAAACAAACATTACAGTAACATAGTAAACATTTCATAACGATTTCTTAAATAAAAGTGATAGATCCTTCAAAGCAGAGATACAGTTATTACTTCAAAAGAGTCTCTATTCTGTGGAAGATTATGCCTCAGCTTTTGGTTGGCAGCCATTTGAAACAACATGTAGGAGGCCCAATGGATAACATGGTACCATTTCCAAATGATACTCCAAATGTCTTTAGAGAGATCATTCTGTTCCACAGCTGGTGGTGGATCTGAATGACAGAGAGGAGCTTACAAGGGACCTCACAAGTACCTTTCAGACTCTTAGATAATGGACTATGCATAAGCTTAATATCTCCTCTACTATCACCTGAAATTCCATCATTTGTTACTTGGGGTGAGCATTTTCATCTTTGGTCTTGGAAAAATAAAATAGTACCTAACTCAAAGAAGTTTTCCCTACAGCAGAGAATTGAACAAAAAAGACCTAGTGTTTCATTGAAAGGTAAGAATACCTCTGCGGGTGGGCACCACATGAAAGCATGTCCTACTCCCCATTTTGTTTATGAGGGCAGAGCCTTTGCTTGCAGTACTTAGGTGCATTCCTCCAAATTAGAGGACCAACTCCCTCACAGTGTTCTAAACTTCATTACCATCTCCATCTCTAGGAACAGGGTCAGAGAGAAGCCCAAAGACTCCGGGCACCTAAGTAGAGCATGATCTACCACACAGGGGAATCTGGGCCAAAACCCTTCTCCCTTGAACCAGCTTTCTCAGGCATGACTGTGGATGGCAGGGGAGCAGGGTAGAGCTACAGGGACTATAGGTCAACTTCCCTTATGTACCCCAACATGTGCCTCAGCTCATCTCTCTTTTTACAACATGGTACCCTCATTTCTGCTACTTCCTGTTTCCCTATTTTTTCATCTCCCGAAGTCTTATTCCGTCATTCTCACATCCATCAAGATTGATCTCAAGTTTTGTCTCTTCCATCAGACTCACTGACATCTTAAACTCGCATGGATTTCTGTTCTATTTCACAGCTGTCCTTGTTTTCCTCTCATAATTTCAAGGGTGCATGTGTTTTCTGCCTCGTTTGACTGGGAACACCCCCAAGACAGGGATCATCACAACTTCAGGCGTACAGTAGGTACTCAGATGAATGGATTGAAGAGTTGAGAAGCCAGGACATCTGGGTCTTTGGGAAGGTCAATTGTCTTATCCATAGCATCTGTTTTCTTAGGTCATTTCAGCCTAATATCTTTCCCATTTGAATAGCAGGACTCTGTGTAGGCCCATACATCTTAAACTGGGAATGTGAGCTCCAGCTGGCCCCCTTCCCCCACACATTCTATTTCTTTCTTAAAATACTTCCAATCTTGTGGGGCGTGTGTGTGTGTGTGTGTGTGTGTGTGTGTGTGTGTGTGTGTGTCTCATTTTTCTTCACTCTCTTTCACCCACTTTTGAAATGTGGGTTGTTGCTAAAGCTGAGCATATTTTCCTACCCAGGCTGAGCCTTCTTCTATACCCACGTAATTTAACTCAGTAGGGACTGAGCTTGCAAAATATTCATATCTCTTGTTAATTGGAGCAAAGCCAACTGATCTGTTTAAGAATTTCTAAATTCAAATTATTTCAGGAGGTCTCAAAGGACCAGAAAAAAATGGCTTTCCCTGGAAAGTTATTCTTCCCATCACCTTCCTTCTCTTTCACACTTGGTTAGAGTCATGACTTTGTCTCAGAGAACTTGTTTCATTATACACGTTTTTTTTTCACATTTCAGGTCAATTTTCCTCTGTTAGGTCCAGAAGTAGGATATGCCTTATGGATGGAGAGGGAGGCAAGTTTCCTCCTCTCCTCTTTTATATTTTGTTAGTTATATGCTGCAATAGGAATTGATTGGTAGGTTTCCCAGATTCAGCCAAAAACTCCCCAAGGGGGAAAAACAAAACCTCATGTGGTCAGTATTTGGTGCTGACAACCCTGTCAGCAGGAAAGTTTATGCTTCTAAAGCAATAACAAAAGTGTGCTGGAGGCTCTTCATTAGGAGTCTCTGGGCAAGGACAGTTTGTGTCCATTGCTCTTGTTTCAACTGTGACAAGGTCTCCAGTGTCCATTCCTGGGCACACTGGGATGGATGCTCTGACACTGAGAGCTAGTGGTCATGTGTAGGAGGTAGCTCTTTACCTTCTAAGCACTTCCTAAGAAGCCAACCCACCCCGCTGTAACATATGGCGAGGAGTCTGACATTCACACCCTCCTTGCCAATCTATGCTTTTATGAACACACTGTGTTATAGATGTCCTTACATGTACTATACACACTCATCATCTGGAGGAATTGGGAAAAATGCAGTATCTCAGTTCCCAGGGTAAGCAGTCTTCACATTTTAGAAGAGAAAAAAGATTAGAGACACTAGGAAACTTATCCAAGGTCACAGAGCAGGGCGAATTTCGAGTAGTCTGAGAAGGCAGACGTGCGGATTTTACCCAATACTGTATCATGGGTGACACCAGGTACTTTCTGCCCAGCAGTGTTCTTTTCAGTGGCTTCCAGAGCATCACGGCTGTCAATCTGGCCTCCTGTCAGAAAATCATTTTCTGCCCACTTTACCCTGAATATTCCAGTTAAACTTGGTGTGATGGTCACCAGGGTTGCCGGCCTGATGGTGGCTCTACCTTTTGTACTTCTTTCTTAATCTTTCAGGACATGGCAAGAGATGATCTGGTGACCCAGCCTATCCTTAGCAAACTTATAGAAGAATGCTGTCAGGGGAAAAATAACCCACTGCCCACTGGCAGTTAGCACAGCCTGAGGATCACAGAGGGAATTTCTAAAATCTGCTGGAAGTCATCACTGCACATCAACCATCAAGATGATCCGGGCTCTTTTTTCACACACAATCATGCTACTTCAGCAACCTATAGTGTTTCAAAAACAATGTTTGCTGCACAATACAAAATCTACTTGAACAAAGAGAGAAGACAGTCTCTGGGAAAAACTGTAGGAAATAGGTTGCAGGAGGGGATTGTAAGTTTTAGAGAACAACACACGCCACATCTCTTTCAAAGCATTCTTCCGAAGGATGTTTGCTTTTCTTTTTCCTTCATCTTCACAGTGTTGTGGTCAATGCTGCATTCATTCCACAGTTAGCTTATTTCCTTCAACTTGCTGAAAATGAGTTGTGCTTTTCTTCTTTGTAGTGAGGTGGCAAAACAGTCTGTAGCTTCCTGTGAGAATCTTTTTGTTCCTGGCATTTCAAAGTTTTCTTTAACCACAATTGGATGTTAAGGACAGAAAACCTAGATGTATGAGTTAAGGCTAGAATTCTCAGGTATTTCTTTCCTATTGAGGAGGCTGCCTTGCCTTAGACAGTTCATGAGACCCTCATTCTTTAGGAGGAGGAAGAGGAAACCCACTTATGAAGGCTTTCATGTTTTACAAATGATGTCCCCTGCTAAAGCAGTTCACTTAGTGCCTTGCAGAAGAGGTTCTGCCATCATCTCCATTTTCAGATGACAAAACTGTGGTTCAGAAAGGTTTTATAATTTTCCCCAAACCATACAGCTAGTAACTGACATCATTAGGATTAAGACTGATGTGAAACTCCAAAGCCTGTGTTCTTTCCAAATGACCATGTCTGAGTTGTGGGGGCTACTTACAAACAGGAAGGGGAAAGTGGAAAGAGAATGGTATTGAAGTGCTGGCAAAGTCCATCACAGGTCAAGGGAAGCATAGACAGATGCTGGAGCAAGTGGATATTGTTCTGTATAAATATTTTAAAGGTTTTCTGAAGGTGATGAGATTATCTCCAGCATCTGAGAATTAGAGAGAGGGAGAGAGAGAGAGAGACAGAGAGAGAGAGAGAGAGAGATGAAGGCATGTAAAGGTGGGTCTGATCCACACCCTTCACATTTCCTGTTTGTCAATGCTGAAGCCAGTGCCATAACATTATTAGTTGGAAGCTTATTATAGTTTCTCAAACTGATGCTTGGCCCGGAGATGGGGAAGATGGAAAACTTTAATACAGCCACTGAGGAACAAGTGACATGTAGCATGCTCCCTGCAAGCAGGGATGATTCTCCAATCAAAAGAGATAATAAAAACACTAACAAATGGAAATCCAGAAGTTACCTTGTGTGTGTGTCTGTGAACCTTGGAAAGGGCTAGTGTGTAAAAGGATAATAATCAGGCAGTCTCTGAGTGAGGCTAGGAAATAGCAAGAAATTTGTCTGAGCGGGGAAAAAAATACAGGGAATAAAAGCAGAAGGCAGACTTGAAGAATTCCCAAAGTGGAAAATGAAGTGGACCAGGGTTCTCTGAATAAAATGCAGATGAAGCCAGGTGTGGTGGTGCATGCCTGTAATCCCAGCACTCAGGAGGGAGGCTGAGGCAGGAGGATCCTTGTGAGTTTGAGGCCAGCCTGGGCTACAAAGTGACCTCAAGTTCAGCCTGACTGCATAGCGAGAACTTGTCTCAAAAAGACCAAAAATAAAAAATGCAGGTGAGACCCAATACCACAGGGAAGATTGAGAACTGCGGACAATTCCTCTAAGGCTGTGATGGAAGTAGCTAAACAGAAGTGACTTCTACTAGAGGTTCAAGTGTGGGAATATCTGTGGGCAGAAAAGAAAAAGACTTCTTCTGCCTGGAATGGACATTAAAGTCGATGGTTTCACTCTGGATCCAGGAAGCTGCAGCAAGGGTGTGCATGTGGTGGGTGGGTACTGAGCAAGGGTGAAGGCTGAATGTCAGGGAACAGCAGCAGGGAGCCTCACACAGAAATTACTTAGTACTGTGCAAAGCTGAATAGCATGGGCCTCACTTGTGCCAATTTGAGTGTTTACAGGTTTGTAACTTGTGTCTAACAGGAGAGGATTCAAGGATGGCCTGAGGACTCCATTCAATGTGTGAAGTGCTGTCTATCATGGAGGTTGGATTAGATTTGGTTTTGTGGGCTTCCTGGAGTTCTCAGCCCTAGTCCCACAGAAACGTATGACAGAAAGAGGGCTTGGCATTATTTTTCTTCCAGTGTTGGGCTTTGACTCAGAGCCAGGAAGAAGGCACTGGATTCTGTCATATTGTAGATTGGCTCAGGGCAGCCCTGCTGGATCTTTAACATCAGATGTGGATAAAAGGATGAACCAGAGGACTGGGTGGTTCCGGGCTGGGGAAATGTAACTAGCTGAAAGCCTAGTTCCTGCAGAGTGGGCAACATTCCTCTGGACTGCGCCTGAGATTTGTGATGGGTTCAGCCTCCATCAGGCAGGTGTTATTATTCACAAAGCTTTAGCCCACAGGGTATAACGTAATTTTTGTCGTAAAGGCAAATTGTTGTATAGTACACATGTTTATTCTTTAGAGTATTTCTATCATTGAATCATTAATTTTACTTTTATGAGTTTTATTATATTAAACAATAACTACTTAACAGGAAAAACATATTGAATTTTTAATATTTATTGAGTGTTTATAACAAAGCATCAAAATTTTAACACCAACTGGTTTTGGTGCACAAAGTCTAAAAAATAACAACAGAAATAAATTCCTATATGAACTACAATGAAAATACTAATTGAACTCTATAAAAATAATCTTTACTTCAATTATCACACCTAAGGCAATCTTCACTCATGATAGCGGCACATTTCATGCACATATATCACTTACCCTGCAGCATATGTGTTTTTTTTTTTTGGCCTTTTTGTAGGACATACTTGGCATCTAGCTGGTCTTGCTGTTTGGTCAGGAGGTTATTATTACATTAAACAATGTGTAGTTACCAGGAACATAAAATGTTAATAAAATAAAATACTAAATTCTTACTATGTACTATGTGTTTAGGATAAACATCAACATTTTCACATTAGCTGTGTACTTGCTTACAAAGCCTAAAAGATAACATCAGTAACAAATTCCTAGAAAATATGAATAGAATTCTACAACAAAAAAAACTTTGCTTCCATTGTCACACGCTAGATGGTTTTCACACATGGCAACTGCGTGTTCCATGCACGTCTCATACTACAGCACATGTGCTTCCTTTCCTTTCCTGTGTGGCAGGCTGTGCCTGTCATCTGTCTTGCCTTCTTCTGTTGCAGGAGTTTCTTGCTATATAGTAAAATGTGCACTTAGCAGGAAAATAAGCTATCAGTATAATAAAATATCAAATATGTAATGAGTGCTGAGAAGAGACATCAACCTAAAAGATTATACCACAAACATAATTAACTACAGCATGGGGGAAAAAAACCTAAAAGAAACCACCAGAAATAAAAACCTATGTGAACTACAATGTAAATACAAACAAAAGTCTATCACATAAATAATCTTTACTTCATTGTCATATCCAAGGCAGTCTTCACACATGAAAACTGCGTGTTCTATACGTAAGTATGGCTTACCCTGATAGCATGGATGCTTTGTTTTCCTGTCCTTTTTTGTAGGGCAGAGTTGCCATCTTTTTTTGTTTTCCTGTTGTTGTACTAGGTTTTCGTGATGCTCTACCTGCGTGTTCCCTGTCAGCTCACCAGTGTCCTCCATTGTTTTAACATAGTTCCCTGGGAAGAAACACGTTTTTTCCTCTGCTGGAAATGATCTCTTATGAGTTCTAGTCTCAATCCTCAAGAAAATTTCTCCATGGTAATTTGCATTTGTTATTTTCTTTGTAAACTATCGAACTCTCTATGCTACATACGTTTAGGATTGAGGAAAGTATAACCATTGGTCAAGTTTTGTGTTTCAAGTGACATCATAGTTGTTGAATAACTCATCAACAATATCTACTCCCCCTTCGGCTTTGTTGTAGAAAGTTACCATTTCTGTTTTGTCAAAGCTTTCCTATCAATATTTCCATGATGGTGCAATGTTGACATCAACAGTACTGGTTTGCTTTTCTTTGCCATATACAAGCCCAATGTTATATTTTTGAAATCCGAAGATTTGATTACTATACATTTTTCTGTCTTGAAATTACATCATTTCATTTGGAAGTTCCAGTTTGGTCCTGCATACACATCGTATGTTGGTCTATTTGTGTTCTGTTAGCAAATGTAGCATTAATTGGAAACTGGTAAACCAACTGTCTAATGTCACATTCTGATTCGTCAGGGAGGTGTAGCAACAAGTCTGTTCACACCAACATTCAGTTTATTACTTTACAAATAGGGACCTACTGGCTGAATTCCAGGATAAATTTCTAAATTGAAAGTATATTGTCTTTACATCTACAAGGGCATACATTTTTATGCCATGTTTTGAAAATATTTTTGACATATACTGCCTGAACCTACAATGACCATAAAATGCTGCAAGATGTTTATCAATAGTCTTGTAGTTAGATAGTGTGTAAATTGACAACTACCCCTAAACCTCTCAAACAATGAGTGCATAGCAACTAGACTATCAGTTCTTTTTGTTTCTTGATGGGTGATTTTGTCATCAAACTTCAGGCAACTTTGAAGGAAACCAAATATCCTCAGTGTTGTTATTATTCTACAAACCTCAAGCCCAGACCCACTGCTTTTCCATAAGCCTTTTACATTTCTGTGATGACCATGAGACAGTCCTGCTAAGCACAGCAGACCTATGAATGCTTTCAGTCCAGCTAGTGAAGTGTCATAATAAATATTTTTGAGTTTGGCTATGGGTGCATAGGGGCCATTTTACTTGTATTTTAGCATTTGTGTATTTTGCAACATCTTGTAGCATACTGTCTGGTACAAACAATTTCCAAGATTGAATGGCAGCGCTGGCATTCCATCCAATAGGCTTCACCCCTTGCCAAGATCCTCACTGTATTTTCAGACCTAGATCTAACCTTGGATCATTCCATTTGGTTGCATGACCATTTTGTACCATTTTGACAGTCTAATTTGTACTTACATTGCTGTTTCATCATCATCTGAATCAAGGAAGTCTGCATTCCCTATGTCTGGATCAGTCAGTTCTCACTCCATTTTGCTGTCACAGGACCTTTGGCTGACATGGCCAATGTCAAACGCATCATCATCTTCATCATCCATGCATGAGTAATCTGATGATTCACTTTTGACCTCCAGAATTTGCAAATCTCATTTTTTATGTGTAATTGTCTTAAATCGGGCTACTTTTACTAGAAAAATCAAAGAAAACTTAAACAAAATCCCTAAATGCGCAGAAATTTAGCATCGAGCATTTCATTGGCAAAACTCACCTGTTGCTGTTTTGGAGCTTCTTTACACACCTTGACATTTATCTGCCAAGTGGGTGAAAGCACAGATGAGTTTTTCCCCCCCAGGTGCAGCTACTGTGAGTCAAACCCATATTCCATTATAGTAAAATACACGTTTACATAACAGAAGAGTGGTGTGGGTGTATTTTACCTCTTTCATGATCAGGTAAACATACACAAAACCTGTTAGACTGAGCATTATGTGGGTAAAAATCTTGGTTTGATACTTTCACACATGTGCACACACCTTGCTGTTCATTGCACTAAGTGGGTAAACCCAAAGATTGCTTCCTGTACTCTCCAGGTGCAGCTACTGAGAGGCACAGCTGGCCACTATTATGCTAAGGTAAAAATCTATAGTAGAAAAATATGGGATGGGTTGTAACCCAATGTTATGTCCTGGGAGGTGGGTACCATGCAGGAAAGGATAGGGTAGGAAATACCCCAATTTAGAGAGTGTTGACCTTCTGATGGCCCAATTGATTTATACCAGGATTCCCGTCCAAGTTTGGAGATACAGAGAATAGGGATTCCACCACAAGGGAAGAGGCTAGAAAGGGTGTCAGGGAGAATTAGAATGCTTGGCCAATAAACAATGACCAGAATTGAGTTGAACTCCATAAGCTGAGAGGATTTCATTCTCCTGGCAACCTTACCTGAAAGTATGGCCATAGACTGGGTTTGGGACCAACCACAGGGCCAGTGATCCCAGCCATCCTTTTAAACACATTTCTCTAGCGGACCATGGATAATAATCACCATTGCCACTATAACTTAAGGCATTTTAACCACTTTCTATCTTTCCTAAGACTCAACTCCAGTGTCAGTTCTTTGTAAAACCTTCTCAAACCTTAGACTGCTACCCTCTTCTGCATTCAGCTCTTCATTTACTTAACTCTTACTGCTCTAATATGTCAGTGTTTATGGCCTTGTCTTTTTTCCAGTTCTGCATAACCCTTTGATAGGAATATATTATTTATATTTTTCTCAAATAATTCTCGCAAGAGCTCGCCATGGTAAGTGACATAGGCAGACCTGAATGTGGGTCAGTGAGGGCTCTTTTCCCAAAATTCTGTATTCAGGGCTATACCCTTCAGGATATTGGCACAGGTTTCAGTAGGCAAACAACAGGGTTGCATTATGAGCACAGGCAGACATATCAGAAATTTCCTGCTGTCTGAAGTGGAGCCTCAGTGCTCTGCCTCAGAAATTGCCATCTTCTATAGTGCCTTATAAACACTGGATCAAATTAATCTCAATGAATCTGACTTTTGACAACTTTCCTAACACTACTGCTTTTATTCAATAGTTGCTGGACTATTTCTGTCTAATTTGGTTGCCCAGCCTACAAAATGTTTCAAATCAGATGCCTTTTTTGCCTAGTGAAACTGAGAAATTATTTTATAATCATACTCTGGAAAAAAAATAGTCAATGGAAATTTTTAATGAAAAAGAACATGATAGAAACAGAATTTTAAAATCATGAATTGGAAAACATGCAGCAATAGCTTTATCCACTAGCCTATACAGTATTCCGTGAACACCTGTGGAAATTTATAAGTATTCAATTAGATGCAAGCCAGTTTTTCTGTTTGCGTAACTTAACAGAAACTTATTTAAAAACCACACAGTAACTTCATCAAACCAAATACAATGTCTATTCCCTTCAAGGTCTGTTCAACATAAAGAGAGTTATTTGCTTTGGTGTTTGAGTGAAAAGACTTTTATCAATGGTTTTATCTAATATGTATATGTATATGTGAAAGATAGTTAAAAAGGCAAATGTAATCATTTGCTCCAGAGCTTGTTATTTTCAAGAGTGATTGCAATAGGGAAAACCACTTAGTGTGTGGAGCTAGTTTTACTTGGTCTATATTCTATTGTTTAACTATTTGCCAGTGTAAAGATTTATGTCTGCGTTCAGTTCTATAAAAATTACTGGGCATCAGCCCTACCAGAGAATCTAGAGGATGAGCACGGAAGAGTCACTGCATTTATGGAAACAGTATTTAATCAGTCCTGGGCGGAAGGCAGAAGGTTGGTTGAGTCCTTCCCATGGGTCTGGCATGAGGCACACTGCACTCTGCATTACACAGTAATATGTGCCACAAGATATTCTGGAATATTTTTATTATTTCTTTGTGACTCCTCATAGTAGAGTTGGTACAGTGCCTGGCCCAGAATAGTTCTATATTCCCCACCCCCACCTTGCTCTCCCTTTCACTTTTCCTTCATTCCTCTCTCCGTAGATGTTTGTTAATGCAAGCAAGGGCCTTTGTAATGAGACTCACAGTGTTAAAATAGAAATGCTCAAGAAGGTTGGGCAGATGGATTCACTGTATCCATTGGTTAGTCTCCTGTGCTCCTCCAGATCTAGTCTCTATTCTTGCCAGGCTCCACACTGCTCCTAGGAAACTGACCTGAACAGATTGCGTTACTCGCCTGTCCTGTCCTCTGGCAATCCTCCTGTGGATGGCCCCAGCAGGATGCGGAGTGTGAGAGGACAAGAAGGCTGGGATACTTTTTCCATTGTACCTGCATTGACACAGCATCTAAGATCACAGCTGTGACTCCCCTTGGCCACAGCACTGACTGGGCCGTGCCTCCGTTTTCCTACTGTCCCTGGGCTCTGGTTTCTGTGTTTTCCTTCTCTTTCAGCCCTAGTGGAAATAAGGAATTTCTGCAGTTGCTGGTCACTGAAAGCCTCAGAATCTGCAAATTCCACAGTGCTTAATGTTGTTCAAATTAAGCAAGTCTGGGAGTGGGGGCGGGTGTTGTATAAGCAGTATGTGATCTGTAAGAAGATCAAGGCAACTCTTTGGAGATTCTCTTCACTCTGCTTATCCAAAAATAAACTGTACTCTGGAATTCTGCATATTTAAGAACAAAGTTCAAGCACTGAATTCTACTAAAGTCCTGCAAATGGAGGAAAGCTGAACTGTCTGTGGTCCATGGTGGAGGAGAGGGATGGCCAGACAGGAGGGCAGGCAAAATATATGTGTCCCCTTGGTGGATGATTTGAGAAAGGTGTGTCAATCACAGGAAAGTCAGGCTACGCCTTGTCCAAATGTTTCCCGTATGTCAGCCTGAAAGAATATTGAGTTAGAAGGTGACTACTCAAACAGGTGTTCTACATTTTGATGTTAAACACTTTCAATTGCTGTTAGGTGATAAAGACCTGAATTACCATGTTTACAGTAATACAATATGTAGTAGTTAATTCTTGGAAACAACCCAGATGCCTGTCATCAGATGAATGGGAAAAGAAAATGTTTTTATATATAATGGAGTACTACAGTGCTGTAAAGAAGGATAAATGAGACATTTTTAGGCAGTGGATGCACCTTGAGAACATAATCTTAAGTGAAGTAAGTCGGACACATGTGCTCAAATATCACATTGCTTCTCTTCTGTGAGAAACCAGAAGGATAAACAAGAACCAAAATAGATGATAGATATTGGGAAGTAGGAAGAAAGTGTCCACATGGAAAGGGGAACAAGGGAGGGGGGAGGAGGAAGGTAAGGGAAGTAAAAGGATAAAAAAGAATAGAATTGAAAAATAGAATCAAATTTTTGTAAATAAGGAGAAGGAAGGTTGAAGGGAGGGGAGGGAAAGGGGGAAAAAGAATCAAGGTATATTGTGTACAGATAGAAATCCCCTGTGATGAATTTGACCGTTGTGTGTAAAAAAGTTTACCAATAAAATTACTTTAAAAAACAAGTCTCAGTCCAAGGCATAGGGTTTTAAAAGAATGTTCTCCTTTCTGCTTTCTTGGCCATAGGCTATGCCTGCTGTATGCCTTGTTCTAGAAATAGAGGCCCTGAATCTTTGGGCCTGAGACTTAATAGATGATTATAAATGTATTCTTAATAAATGACCTCAGTGTAGATGTCCTGCTTTTACAGTTGCTATCCTGGTTTCATAATTGATTCACACAAAGAAATTGGAAAGGGTAACGGTGTCTAAAGGAGGTTCTGGATGACAGAGACAGCTAACCTGAGCCCTAGACCTCACTAGTTAGTTGCGGGCTTCACGTGGGCCATTTAACTTCTCAGGGTGAGAATTTTCTCACTGTCTTCCATTGAGGAGCACATGTTTTGCTTTTACTGAAATGTAATGGTCAAAGAAATTTCTCTGACTACCACAACTGCTCTAAGAAGTGTGTAATGTGTAGTGGATCATGACTTATGGATAAGAAGCTCCAGGTTTAGGGCTGTTAACTAACTTGGTGGAGAAATAAGGTCATCTGAGGTCCAGATATTTTTTACAGGATATTTTCATTTGCTTAATCTATTTTAGCTGCACTTTATTATGATGCTCTCTCTATGATATATTTGATGAGGAATATTAATACAGTTGTTGCCCTGTGGCTCTTTTTTGGGCGGGGCAGTACCAGGAATCAAACTCATGACCTTGCTCTTGCCATGTGCTGCTGAGCTGTATCCCTGGCCAGTTGTTGTCCTGTAAGTTTTTTTGTTTTGTTTTGTTTTAAAAATACTTTATTGTGTTTTGATAAGATACTTCCAGAAAACAAAATAAATGTAAGTGAACCTTTTTTACTTCACACAAAGTATTACAAAATTCCCAGCCAATTTTTCCTCAGTAAGTCGACAGCTGTTCATCTACATCAACACAGGCATGATGGAAGCTCTTAGGGTCTGCCCAACATCAGACAGGAGACACCCTTTGTCAGTGAAATCCACAGCAACAGAAAGGGCTGGGTCTGCTCGGGTCACAGGAACCAGGAAGGCTATCCAGGCATCTCCTGGACCCCAATGGTTGGGGAAGGAGTAGATCCCGAACCTTAGGTTTTCAGTCATCCATTAGTGTGAAAGGTTCCAGAGTTCTCAGGCTGCAAAGATGAAACATGTCCTGTAAGTTTTGAAATAAGAAAATGACATTTATTCAGCACAGGCTATGTTCAAAAGCCCTCGTGCTAGAACATTAATTTTTGTTCATGAATAAAAGGCAAGTTTTTTGATTTCTAATAGATACTCCTCTCCTCTCCTTCACCCCCAAATCTCAGAGCTTTGCTATCTGTAAGGAACTGAATATATTAACTCCACAACAAAAAAGGCATTTGACCACACACTTAGAACAGTCAGAGTGGGTTCGGTGAGGTATGCTAACCAAGAGAGGAAAGAAGCACAATTCATTTCTGAATTGGTTGTGAAATTCTTCTTGTAAGTGACACGATTGAAACTGCCAATGGCTTTGCAAACTGCTGAGTCCATATTTTTACATCTGTGAAAGCTCAGCAAATGAGACCTTCTCAGCAGAGCAGGAGGGTTTCACCAGCGAGAAATTTCATGAAGTGCTGTGTCCTGTGGCCAGCCATTTCTCAAAAACCCTCTTTCTGTTTCACCTGTTGAATTATAGTGTGATTGATAGAGATCTTCACTCAAACTCAGATTTGCTTTATATGTTATCTCCTTTGCAAATCTGGACAGCATGATACTTTTTAAAAACATGGCCACAGTGTTAGCCGTGGAATCATTCAACACTACAACACAACAGGGCTCCAGAAGTCATCTGGGTAAAGCCCCTTCTCCTCGGGGCAGCCAGTTTTCCCACCACTGTCATAAAGTAATCTAAGAACCCTTCTCTTCATCTCTGTGACATATTTCACAAGAAGTTCTTTACAATTGCTTGCTACATTGCCACTCAAAATCTCAAAGCTCTGTATACTACGAAATGATGTTTTGAATTGGAATATGTATGCTAACAATTATAACAAAAGATCTTCATTTTCTTTGAGTGGGAGGATTTATTTAGCCATCTTTGGCATTTTTAGATGGGCAGAAGCATTATTCTCTACCTTTCTAAAGGGAAAAGGCAGCTCACAGAGGGCTATCAGTGTTTGAGCAAAGTGGAGTTGAAGCTCATCCAGTTAGATTCAGTCTTGGATGGTCTTATAGTCATTTACAGTTTTTGATAAGGATGTTCTGAGGAATACAGTGAATTCAATATTTGTACAGGGGGCAGAAAGCATTAAAACTAGTGTTTATATTTTCTTCTGGGTGCTTTCTTCCAGACATTATGTCTGTCCCCAAAACACACTTTTAACACTAGACTAGCTATAGCTGCATGAATAAGTATATTGTATAAATGGGAGAATGCCATCCAGGCTGCTGCAGACAGAACCAAGTTAAACAATAGGTGTATAGAACTAGTAGGATGGCGTTTTGCCACTTAATGAATTATGGGAAACAGATGTAAGGTTTTTTTTAGAAAGGACACATAGCCTTAACTTGTTCAATTTATCATGAATTTGGAAAAGGACTTTAGAGTCACTATTCAGAGAAAAGCCACTAACTCATTGGTGCACATACATATATTTGATAACCCTATTATATGATTTAAAGGCTTTTCTCATCCAACAACTCACTTATTAGTAGAGATACTTCATGCTTTTCCTGGGGCAGGGTTGAGGAAGTGGGGAGTTTACTTAGTATCTACTACATAAGGCCACAACATTATTCTCTTTATGTGGGACTTACTAATCATTTTCTTAGCACATTATAGAATGTGTGTACTGGATTAATAACTGGTGGTGAACTTATAACCCCCAGCTGAACTGAGTGAGCATGGTTCTGGGTGTCGGAAACCCACCTGAGGATTGTTGCCAGGAGCATAAGAGGCAGAATTGGAGAAGAAAAAGTTAAGGCTGTTGGGAGCACAGAAATGCTGTTGGAGCTGGTAGAAAGTGTTGGTTGTTTTGGAGGAGCTCGTCATGCTGGCTTTCCTGATGCACTTGGCTGTTTTTATCCTCCGAGGAGCTGGGGACCTCGTTGGCACTGAGAATGGCTTTGGTTCACTTTGGGGGAGCTCTGGTTCTCACTTTGAGCATCACTTCCTGGCTCTAGAGGGGAAGACGGTGCGCTGCTGGTCTCCAGGAGAAGCTTGCTGCGTTGGCTTCCCTGATGGGAATTCTACCATCTTGATCACTGGAGAAGCTTGGGACCTCACTGTTGCTGAGGATGGCTGTGGTATCTTTCGAGGGAGCTCTGGCTTCTTCTGAGTGTTGCTTCCTGGCTCCACTGCAGCCTGCTAGCACAAATCCTTCCTCCTGCTGGCACAGACTTTCTAGATTCCACCACTGACCTTTGGGCCTTCCCAGCACAGATCTGTGAAACAGGCCTGCATGAGATGTTGTGGGCTCTAGGCCTCCAGTTGGATTCGTGGGAGGCATTGTTATAGCTCTAGGTATTCAGCTAGACTCATGTAGGACATTGTTGTGGGATCCAGGGCCTCAACTGGACTCTTTGGTCTTAGTGTGTAGACAGATCTCCTGCACTCTTTTGTATATCGTTCTTTGGGTGACTATTATAAATAATCATGTAAAATATGTATCCTATATTATATTGTTTCACTTTGCACAAATAGCCCCAAACCAACACAATAGGTATTGTTTATTAGAGATCATTAATAATAACAAGCACCCTAAGATAGAGCCTATACCTTGTATTTGTGCTGTGTCCCTCACGGTACCTAGCAAAGTGCTAACAGCAACAGATTCACTATGCTTAATAAGGATATATTACACAAATATATCTCTCTCCTAATACACTTGCACAGAATCTGATCATTTACTTCATATAGCCATTCAATAATGGCTGATTTGGGGCTGAAAAGATGGAGGAGAAGCAGATGTATGAGATTTTATGAAAAGGAAGAGAAGGACCAGGATGGTGAGAAACGCTGAAGGGAGTAAACAAGGGATGGTCACTTGGTAACTTGTGGCTGCTCAAGAGGTGAAGAAAGAGAATTAAGTGAATATTTACAACCCTGAAAATCTATTTAGTCTGAGAAGTTATCAGGTGAACTGCTTTGATTTCAGGGTCAGAAATGGTGGTGGGGCAGGCCTTGCTAAAAATATACTATGGAACATTTGTAAGACATAACTTGGCTGCCTACAGGTGGAGTCCCTGGAAAGCACAAATGGGGAACCTATGGGTATCAGTCAATGAGCAGCCATTTGTGAGCAGGAATGAGCTTGATTCTATGGTTACCTTGAAGCTGTGATATTTGCACCAATTTTATAAGGTTTTTTATCTTAGTAATCATTTTTAGCTGGGAATGATAGCCTCCCGGCTGTAGAAATCTACTGCTTTGGAAGTCTATCTGGTTTCACATCCTAGCCTAGGAGAAGAGAGCACAGAGAGAAGAGAGGAAAGCAACACTGGTCAGTTTTGTTGAGATTTAATCATGCCTTGAGGTTCCCCAGGGAAGCATCTACCAAGAAAGTGACATTTGAAAAGCCATCAGCCACCATCACTGGTTATGCATATGCTGGAAAAGCCCAAGCTATCTATATCTAGCTGTAAGGATATCAGATAGGACTTTCTGGTATAGACTCTGGGTCAGCAGTGTTCAGCTGAGAGTCAGCGGTCATGCCTGTGAGCTTACTGACTGTGTGATGAAGAGGGTATAAAGTGGTAACTCCCACAGGCTGCCTTTCCAGGGAGCTTCAGGAGAAATTATGGGTTCATCACACTAAGATGAGGCACAGAGAACATGTCCTTAGTCTCCTGATTCTAGAATAACCAGGATATAGCCATTAAAATAGCATTTCTCTAAAATGGGGAAGATGTGTGTGTGTGTGTGTGTGTGTGTGCGCACGCGCACGTGTGTGCACATGCATGTGCATTTGCACAGAAAACAGAGTCTTCAGAGATAATAATTATGAACAATACTTACATGCACCAAAACTATTTTAAATCCTTAAAATTGAATTATTTACTTTATCTTCTTAAGATGATTATGAGGTTGGAACTGTTATCACTTTCACTGGTGAGATAAGAAAGTTGAGGTGTAGTGTGGTTAAGTACTCTGTCAGTCATCAACTGGCTAAGAAGAAGAGCTAGGTAGACTGGCTCCAGGCTGGACTTGATTCTAGAGGTGATGAGGTAAATGCATCGGATAAAAGAAAAGGAGCATAAGGCTTTTTCTTTGAAATTAAAGATCAGAATGAGGGGCCTGTGTCACAGACAGATATGGCTATGACCTACATGACTATGCGGGGAAAGAGAATATTTCAGAGATAAGACTATTTAATTTTGAGTGATCTAAATTAGTGTGAGGAAGGCTATCTAGATCCTGGATAGGCTGGGAGAATATTCTATTCTTGTCTCAAAATGTAGCTGCATGTTCCTAACTTAATAGAGATCTTGAGCCTGTGATGTTTCCTTTTAGAGTTGCTGTCTTTAAAAAGTAAGGACATGAATTTCTTTTTTTTTTGAAAGAAGGAAACATCCGTTCCTTTTTTTTTTTTTTTTTTTTCCGGGACCGGGGATCGAACTCAGGGCCTTAGTGCTTAGCAGCAAGCACTTACCCCACTGAGCTGTACCTCCAGCCCAGGATGTGAATTTCTTATTGGTCTTTTAGTGTCTGTAGAGCTCTTGGCATTCTACTAGGAGCAAACCGTAAAGATTGATCTCACTCTTTGGTTCTCTTGACTTTATGTTTAATGAGTGTAGTAAGCACTGAAATCAACTGTCCATCCAGGAAAATATAGCTAGGACTTGAAGCAGCAAGGAGGGCATTCCCATTAGGCATTCAGAACTGATACTGAAATAAGTTCCACTATCACAAATCTGCCATTTGTGATTAAGTACTGAAATCACATCTCACCTCTATATTCTTGCTTGGCATCTCAGATTTAAAACCCCAGTTAAAAAATATTTTTAAGAGAAAGTGACAATACAGGATTTGTAGGCGGGTGGTAAATCAGTACTTTAAAACAGCAACTGCTAACAGCCTGAAATATGAAATTGTGTCACTGACAGGCAAGGAGAGATGCAGAAACCGTTGTTTGAAGTGCATCTCAGGCAGAAACAGTGTGGCTCTGACTGACAGGAGCCAAGATGGCTGCCATTCAGAGGCCTTCACACGTTCTCCCACTCCTCCTCAGCCTCCAGTGGGGAGGTGGCTGCTACTCAGCTATTGCTCAGTGTAATACCTCCTCCTCCAAATTATCAAAAGAGAGTTTAAGAATATTTTTAGCAGCATGAACTATGATGTGAAAAATAATGAGGACCTCACGCCGTTGAAAGGCTGTTTCCAATTTCGGTTCACACCCTGACATGCTTGGTTGTAGCACAGCTGCTAAAGGCAAACCTCTCATTTTGAAATGTGGCAGCCCAGATTTCACAGTGGTCCTAGGGCTTCAAAACTGCTAATGCCTTTACAGTCCTGTGAAACCACACACTGCATCAGTCTGCCTTCCAGGGTTAGCTCTCTGGTGGAAAGGATTGGACACGTTGGGGTAGAACTTTGGAGTAAGGTGAGGAAGTAGATCTGGAAAAAAAGCTGTGAATAAGGGCCTATTCTTAGCTCACATATTGTGGATCCAAATAGTTTTTCTGTGGTAAAAGTAGCACATTAAAACAAAGAAAGGTAGTTGTTTCAGAGCTTCATTAAATGAGCTGGTTACCCAGCCAGACAACCAGCAGTACTGAAAGCAGTTGGTTGGAGCCATGTATGGCGTGCATTGCTTCAGGTGCCTCAAGGGCACCTCCCTGGCAAGGAATAATATTTAGTGAACAATTATTGAATTCTACCAAATTGTGAAGTGAATTCCAACTGGAGCTGCTCATGCAGGGTGATATCAAAACAACACATTACGGACAGAGCAGGTGTAACGCTTGGGGAGGGATTGTGCATTTAACAATCTTCTTCATTTTAGTAACCAACTTTAGCTTTTCATTTCTGACTGCAAGCTTTATTCTGCTGGGCTAGTGGAAAGAAACAGTAACCTTAGTCCTTTCTGGGGTTTCCCCATTTCTCCCCAGGATTGTGTCACACTTCTGCATCTTGTGCAATGTAGACATTAGGGTAGGGTGCTGTCAGGGCCTCTGGCACCTGTCCACTTCCATATTTCTGTCTTTTCCACACTCCAGGAATGGTGACTCTCAGACACTCCTACACTCATCCTAAGGCAGGGGGATATTGGGTAAGGGTTTTGCATTCTCATTGGTCTCACTGGCCAGTTCCCTCCCTTCTCTGAATACTTGCTGCCTAAAGATTGAGGTATACGTTCCCTTTGTCTCTCTCTCTCTTCCTCCCTCCCTCGCTCCCTCCTCCCACTGGGGATTCTCTTTAGGGACTGAGGGAAAATTTTATTTGTTCAGGCTCTTTGAGATCCTCCCTAGTCCTGAAGACTCTTGTTAAACACAAGGCAGAAAGACTAATGAGGAGGGTTCTATTTTTCCTCTTAACACCTTCTTTCCTTAAGGCAGTGAGGAGCAAAGGAAATTCATGAGAATAAGCAGGAAGGGTAGAAAGAGTTGAAAGAGGGTAATGTAAAGAAGAATAAAAAGCAAATGATTGCTTTAAAATATAACCCATCATAATGTTCACATTCTTTGTGGGAAGTTGGAACAGCACATAACACATCTTAATTCCTCTTTTCACCCCACTTCTCTTTTCTCCTTCATATATACTAGCGAACTAAAAGAAAGGAAGAACAAAAAAGAAGAAAGAAAAGTAATAAAATTGTCCCTCATCAAACCCTGTGGATTTAAATGTACATATTCATCAAAATTCCAGCAAGAGGAGGGGGCAAAGGGAATGAGGAGGTAAAAGCAAATCCATCTCCTGGGGATTGAGAAGGAAGAGTTGTGCATTCTCAGTGGTGCTTTTCAAAAATTTCAAATGTGCAGCTGTTAACAATGATGGGATAGGATGGATGGCCCCACTATGTAGCAGACAATGATCAAATGACTTGTGGGGCGTTTGCAACATAGGGTACTTTTTGGGGTGTGGGCAGAAGTGAGTAGAAGAAGAGAAAATTTCTCTAAAATAATTTTTACTTCTTTATAAAGGTAGAACCACTGACTCAGAGGACATTGGCTAAGAAAGATTGTTAGTGTATATAGAATTCCACCATCGAATTTTTAAAAGGATAGATAAAAGTTTTGTCCCACATTGTCTGCTGTAAAAATAGAAGTGAAGCCATCTTTGGAGTTTTTGTCTCTGTTAGTCTCTAGGATGTCCCTATATAGTACAATCTGATTGAACAATCTCATTAATTTAAGAATAAGAGCAAATTAAAAAAGAATATCAAGTATACAGGGTATAGTGCTGTATAAATGAGTTTCAAACACAAAACTTTCTTGTCCCTCTAACTCTTTCTTGGCAGTCTACTTGCAGGGAGCGAAGGTTGCATGTGGGGAATCACCATTGTGCTCTCAGACTCAGAGGCCCAGACCAGCTGCAGGGCCAGATGGCCCAGTGGCCCCTTGAGTCCTATCCTGCTGGCCTGAGAGAACCAGAAGCACAGCAGGGAGAAAAAGAGAGAAATTAGAGCCAGTAGCTATTACAAGTTCAACTGTTGATCCCATTCCAGACATGAGCACAATGATAGTCTGGTTGCCAAAAGAATAACACATATTCTAGCCAGAGAAATCTGCCAAGGATCTGATGGTTTGTGTCCACACATGTGTGTTGTCTCAGGAGCATCCAGAGGAAGGCAAAGCTCAGAGAGACTTTTCTCAGTGTGATTTAAAGGAATGTATTTGTGATTCTGTTATAACTTTGCTATTCAAAATATGGCTCATGGACCAGCAGGTTAGAAATACAGAAGCTCAGGTCCTAACCAAAGCCAGTAACTCCTGATTCTGCATTTCAGCCAGACTCCCAGGTGATCTACCTGAACTTCAAGACTGAAAAGCATAGCAGAAAACCACATCAGCTCCTAGTCCTGGGTCTGCAGAACTGGTCAGAACATCAGCTGTGAGCAGCATGGTGGAGCGAAGGAGACCAGATTGAGAGAGGCCAGGCCTGTCCCTTCCCTCTGTGTGAACCAGGGAGAACCACATTCTATCTTTAGTGTCAAGCTCCCTACTTGTTTACCTCAGGGTTGGAGGGAGGACTGAATGAGATACTGTATCAGAAAAATGATCTGTAAAGTACTATGCGCTTTCTAGACGTGAGGGTGTAGAAATCATAGCTATTCAGCTCTACCTAAAATGGAACCTGGGCCTTTTTTTGACTTGTGAAATGAGTCACCCAACCACTGTAAGTCAACTAAGAAGAAGATGTACGTGACAGGCAAGAGATATATGTATACATTCAGAGATGAACACAGAATTCTTTTTTTTTTTTTTTTTTTTTTT
>PVLD010012395.1:0-60622 GCA_004027595.1 Dinomys branickii | reverse complement strand
GTTTTGAGACTGAGTTTTGTTCCTCTGTTTTCCCATTTTTGGGTATCAGATTCAAAATGTGGAGCTATAAATTCCACAGACAGTTCAGCAGGCAAAGGTCTGCTGTAGAGGCTGCTCCAATGGTTACTTCTCTTTGGGAGAATGTCCCTTAAGCTGTCTGCTGAGATTTCCGCTTCTACTCCCTACCCCAAGACCTGGCTGGGGCGAATAAACAGCTGGCCACCCCAGGATTCTTGCAGATAGGCCACTCAGGTGTTCCTCCCTGGGTGGAGCTCCTTCCCCCCTCACAAAACCCGTTGGGGCACCTAAGTAGGTCTTCCTCACCTGGGAGATCCCGCAGTCCTTAAAGCTGCTTTGATGTCTCTCGCTGGGCTGAGCTTCTTCCCGATTCAGGAAAAACTGGTTAGAGCGCGCACTTAACTCACCCTGTGATCGTGCAGACAGGAGTGCGGTTCAGATGTTTTTCCCTGGATGGAGATTTTCCCCGACTCAGAAATCCCGCCGGCCGGTCGCTGTTGCTCCAGTTCGTGCAGCGCTGGCTGCGGGGTGGGGTTCTGAGCGGGATCCCGGAGCGCTGCCCGGTTTGGCGCAGTTTGTCCCAGTAGCGCATTCTCTGTCGGGTTCAGGAGCTGAAGCCGTTCTTCCCTCCACACTCGCTCTCTCGGCTTGTCGTCTTCTTCCCATAAGTCCTTATTTCTATCTTCATATTGCTATATTTCATTGTTTGGGTGGTAATCCTCTGGGAGGTTCTCTCTCTGCTGCCTACCCAGTCGCCATCTTGCAGGTGATTTCTCTAGATGTGCAAAAACTTTTCAGTAAGATGAGGTTCCAGTTATTGATTCTTTGAAGTGTTTCCTTTGCAGTTTGATTTTTGTTCATGAACTCTCTGCCTACTCCTATGTCTTCAAGATTTTTACCTACTTTCTCTTCCAATAGATTTAGAGTTTCTGTTTTAATGTTGAGATCTGTGATCCATTTTGACTTGAATTTGGTGTATGGTGATAGACTTGGGTCTATTTTCAGTCTTTGGCAAGAGGCAAGCCAGCTTTTCCAGCACCACTTATTGAACAGGCTATCTTTTTTCCAGTGAGCTTGTTTGGCCTCTTTGTCAAATATTAAGTGGCTGAGTGTGTTAGTGATTATGGCTGCATCTTCCAGTCTGCTCCATTGATCCTCAGGTCTGTTTTTGAGCCAGTACCAGGTTGATTTTATTACAGTAGCTTTGTAGTATAATTTCAGGTCAGGGATTGTGATTCCATCGGACATGTCCTTGTTGCCCAGGATTGCTTTTGCTATTCTGGGTCTCTTCTGGTTCCAGATGATTTTAAGGCATGTTTTCTCTAGATTTGTGATGTATGTTAATGGTAGTTTAATGGGAATTGCATTAAATCTGTATAACAATTTTGGTAGTATGGCCATTTTCACAATGTTGGTTCTTTCTAACCATGACCAGGGAATGTTTCTCTGTTTATTGAAATCTTCATCCCTTTTTTTCAGAGTACTGTAGTTTTCATTGAATAAATCTTTTACATCCTTTGTTAGATTGATTCCTAAATATTTCAATTTCTTGGATGCTATTGTAAAAGGTATGGTTTCCTTAATTTCTCTCTCAGACTGTTTATTGTTTGTGTATAGGAATGCTATTGATTTTTGGGTGTTGACTTTGTATCCAGCTACTCTGCTGAATTTGTCTATTAATTGAAGGAGTCTTCTTGTAGAGTTTTTGGGGTCTTCCATGTAAAGAATCATGTCATCTGCAAATAGTGGTAGTTTTACTTCTTCCTTTCCTATCCTTATTCCTTTTATTTCTCTGTCTTGTCTAATTGCTCTGGCTAATACTTCCAGAACTATATTGAATAGGAGTGATGACAGTGGACATCCTTGTCTTGTTTCTGAGTTTAAAGTGAAAGTTTTCAGTTTTTGCCCATTTAGTGTGATGTTGGCTGTTGGTTTGTCATAGATAGCTTTGATCAGATTGAGGTAAAGACCATCTATTCCTATTTTTTCTAGGGTTTTTAACATGAGTGCATGTTGGACTTTATTGAAAGCTTTTCTGCATCTATTGAAATGATCATGTGGTTTTTGTTTTTGGCTCTATTGATATGATACATTACATTAATTGATTTGCAAATATTGAACCTTCCCTGCATTCCTGGAATAAATCCAACCTGGTCAAGGTGTATAATTTTCTTTATGATTCGCTGCATTCTATTTGCTAGTATTTTATTGAGTATCTTTGCATCTATGTTCATTAGGGAGATTGGCTTATAGTTCTCTTTCTTAGTTGGGTCCTTCTCTGGTTTGGTATCAGTATAATACTTGCCTCCAGAAATGAGTTAGGGAGAATTGCTTTCTTTTCAATTTCATTGAAGAGTTTGAGTGTTGGCATTAAATCTTTGCTGAATGTTTTATAGAATTCTGCTGTGACTCCATCAGGGCCTGGGCTTTTCTTTGTTGGTAAGTTTTTAATGACATTTTCAATCTCATTAATTGATATTGCGTTGTTCAGGATTTTTACATCTTCCTGATTCAATTTTGGTAGTTCGTACATTTCTAGGGATCTGTCCATTTCTTCTGAGTTTTCTATCCTATGGGAGTAAAGATTTTCAAAGTAGGTATTAATGATCTTTTGAATTTCTGTGGGATTTGTAGTGATTTCATCCTTTTCATTCCTTATTGCATGGATTTGAATTGTTTCTTTTTTTGATAAGGTTGGCTAGGGGTTTATCAATTTTGTTTATTCTTTTGAAGAACCAACTCTTTGATTCATTTATTTTTTGTAGTGTTTTCTTCATCTCAATTGCATTAATTTCTTCCCTGAGTTTTATAATCTCCTTCTTTCTTTGGGCTTTTGGTTTGGTTTTTTCTTCTTTTTCTAGAAGTTTGAGGTATAGTATTAGACTATTTATTTGCTCTCTTTCTGTTTTCTTTATATGTGAGTTCATTGCTATAAACTTCCCTCTGAGGACTGCTTTCATTGCATCCCACAGACTCCAGTAGTTTGTATTTGCATTTTCATTTGTTTGTAGGTATTTTTTAATTTCTTCTTTAATTTCTTGTGTGACCCATTGGTTATTCAGGAGGTTGTTGTCTAATTTCCAAGTGTTTATAGGGTTTTTGGAGTTCCCTTTGTCATTAATTTCCAATCTCATTGCACTGTGGTCAGATAATATGCATGGGATAATTTCAGTTCTTTTGCATTTAGGTAGGTATGCTCTATGGGCTAGAATGTGGTCTATTTTAGAGAAAGACCCATGTGCAGCAGAGAAAAATGTGTATTCTGATGTTATGGGGTGGAACCCTCCGTATACATCTACTAAGTCCATTTGTTTGCACATTTGGTTCAGGTCTGTTATTTCTTTGCAGAGTTTTTGTCCAGTTGACCTGTCTCTTTGAATCAAAGGGGTATTTAAGGCCCCTATTACAATAGTGTTATTAATTATTTGTTCTTCATGTCTGTTAAGATTTTACTTATAAAGTTTGGTGCTCCAGTATTTGGTGCATACGTGTTTAGGATTGTTATCTCCTCCTCTTGCAGCTTTCCCCTAACTAGTATGTAGTGGCCTTCTTTGTCTCTTTTGATTGCTTTTGGATTGAAGTTTATATTATCTGCAAACATAACAGCTACCCCTGCTTTTTTCTGGGAACCTGTTGCATGAAGAATTGTTTTCCATCCTTTAACTCTCAGTCTGTGGATTTCTTTTTGAGTAAAATGTGCTTCCTGTATACAGCATATTGTTGTATTTTGTTTCTTAATCCACTCTGCCGGTCTGTTTCTTTTGACTGGTGAATTAAGGCCATTTACATTAATGGTCATAACTGTTATATGTTGGCTTATTCTTGTCATGCTATTTACTTGTTGCTTTCCTATTTTTGCTGTTTACTTGCCTGTTCTGCTTAAAGCTTCCTTTCTATTGTTGTTCTTGAGACTGTGGTCTCTTTTTTCTCTGTCAAGAATTTCTTTTATTGCTTTTTGTAATGTTGGTTTGGCACTCATGAAATTTTTCAGTTGGTCTTTGTCATGGAAATATTTTATTTCTCCATTGAATTTGAAGGATAGTTTTGCAGGATGCATCAGTTTGGGTTGGAAGCTGTTTTGTTTCAGAATCTGTTATACCTCGCTCCAAGCTCTTCTTGATTTCATGGTTTCTGTTGAGAAGTTGCTGTGATTCTGATGGGCTTTCCTTTATAGGAGATCTGTTTCTTTTCTCTAGCTGCTTTTAATATTGTGTTCTTTTGCTGGATGTCTGGTACCTTGACTAGTATATGTCTGGGTGTGGCTTTATTTGTGTTATGGCTTGATGGGGTTCTATATGCTTCATTTAACTGCACTTCACTATCTCTTACCATGTTTGGGAAATTTTCTGCTATTATTTCTGCAAATATTCTTTTTGTATCGTTTGTGTTGCCTCCTGCTGTTTCATTGATTCCTATTACTTGGGTATTATTTCTTTTTGCCTCATCGTGGAGCTGTTGGATTAATTTTTCCTGGATCCTTGATCACTTTAAGAGATCCTTCCTTTCACGGTTGCTAGCTGCCATGCTGTCTTCAAGACCTGAAATTCTATCTTCAGCTTCATTGAAGTGGTTTTACAAGCTTTCAGTGGAAGTTTTCAATTCCTGGCAATCTCTTTGAGTCTGTTTCATGCGTTCTAATTCATTCCTAAATTGTTCTCGTAATGTTTCCATTTGTTTCCTATATTCTTCTATTCTTTTATCTGTTTCTTCTCTATATGTGTGGAGCATTTCTTCTATTATTGTTTTCACTTCATTTTTTGCCTGAGAGATTATTTCTGTTTTAATCTCTTCTATGGCCCGATGGAGTTGTTTTTTTACTTCAGATGCGATCGTTTCAGAAATTGCAGGTATGTGATTTCCTAGTTCTCCTATATCATTGTTTCCTGGACTTGTTTTGGGTGAGCCTGCGTTCTCTGGCTGTGTTTTGCTCCCCTGTCTTGTCATTTTGGATGTCAGATGAAAAGTGTTGAACTACACACTGCCCAGACAGCTTACAGATGACTCTAGCAACCCTAGTTTACCTGGATATCAAACTTATCCCCAGATGTTAGCTGACTGTGAAGCACTGGGCCCAGGAATGCCGGACAATTCCTGAGGTGCCAGGCTCAGAGCCTACCTGTGATGGTGGGGGAAAGTAGTCTTGCCAGGCAGGGCACCGGTGTGGGCCTTACCTGTCAAAGGTCCACTGCAAAGCCTGCTCTACTGTCGCCGTGAAGCTGGGCTCCCTCTCTGAGGGAAACTTTGGGAAAGTCTCGCGGGCCCTGCTGCTCTGGTGGAGTTTATTCACCTGACTAGAGTCTCGTGAGAAAAGCTGCTCCCGTAGCTCCGCCTAGCTGGACTGGCTCTCTGCAGGAAGGTCTCGCCGGCACAGGTGCCCTAGTGGCACCCAGGGCCGGGCAGAGCACAGTGTACCTCGCAAAAGCTGCTCCCTTAGCTCTGCTGAGCTGGTCTGGCTCTCTGCGGGAAAGTCTCCTGGGCACAGGCGCTCTAATGGCGCCCAGGGCTGGGCAGAACACGGTGTACCTCAGAAAAGCTGCTCCCTTGCTATAATGTTAAATAGAATAAAGAAAGAAAGAAGCCACACAAGTTTAAATGTTGCATGATTTTCCTGCTATGAGAAACCCAAAATATAAAGAGAAAGATAAACATAGATCATAGGAGAAAAAGGAGATAGGTCTTTTGTAAAAGGGAAGGGGACCCAGAGATGGTAGAAAAAGGAAGGAAGAGAAGAAGGGATTTAAAAACTTAAAAATTAAGATGTACTAACTCCGCATGAGGAATGTCATCATGTAATGCAAACATGTACCAATAAAAAATAAAGAAAAAAATAAAAGAGGAAGGGAAAAAAGGTTCAGTATTTGCTGAAATGCATATATTAAAAAGTGTTACTTCCTTTGAGGGGAAATTCTTTTGATAACTTTTCTAAGCTTTATCAACAAAGGAAATGGAGAATATTAGGCTTTCAAAATGTCTGCAAAAGGCACATACTATATCATTTTGATATTTTTTGTAGAAGTTTTTAATTTTATTGAAGCCTAATTCAATAAAGTCAATCAATTTATCTATGTTTTTTCATGCTGTTATTGTGATCACATTTTTAGTACTGTGTTTTAAAAGTCATCATCAAACTTATGGTCACGTAGATTTTGTAGCCAGTTGTCTTGTAGAAGTGGTATAGTTCTGTGTTTTATATTTAAGTCTATGATGCATTTTTATTGGTACATGTGGGCAGTATGTGAAGTTTACAATCATCTTGGGCATGTACATACTACAGACTGTTTCCTTTTATAATCCCTTCTTCTTTCTACCCACCTCCTTCTCTTCTAAATCCTCCTTACCCATTTTCATTCTTGTTGATATTCTTAATCTTAGCTCATGTTTATGGCATACAATATTTACAATCTCTGAGGTCTTCTCTGTAAGACAGATGGACTTGACTGTTTGATCCATGAAATTGGTGGTGTTCAAAGAGTTCTTTCTTCTGACACAGTCTTCCTGTGTCCTACTTTCTATATCTCAGGTTTCTCAATAGTTGAAAAAACAGAAAGTGTGGGAAGCAGTTAATCTGTGCCTGAGCCTGAGGTCAGCAAACTCCTTAAAACTAGAGCAAAGCCAGTCTCAAGGACACATTACACCAAAGGTAGACTGTATAAACAAGCTGACCTACCTCTAGCTCAGTTGCGTATCAGCGGGTGTCTGGCCTTGGTGTTCTTCCCTGTTAACTGTAGCACAGACACCTCTGAGAATGTTTGCATTTTCAGTGTTCTCAGCCAATTACTGAAACTTGCACTTTTGACTCCATCACGCACGTCCTCCCTTGTTACCGCGTATAAACGAAGGCTGTGGGGCTGAGACATTGTTGCTGCTTCTTTATCACAGAAGTCAGGTCCCACCCAGTCTCAGCTTTTCTTTATGTGTCCTGTTTCTTCTTATCCTCTATCAACCCTTCCTGGGACCCCACTGGCCACAGAAGATGTAGCAAGAAGTTACAGACCTAGTGGGGAAATTATTACTACAATCCTCACAACCTCATCCTTGGGAAGGGTAAACAGAGAAGACAATAATTAACTAAGAATAGATTGTAACTTATACAGGACATAGATCCAAAGGAAATGAAGCCTGTATGTCAAAACTCTGTCTGTAGTTCTGCATTCCCCACAGTGTTAGGGTGTTCATACTCTTCCAAATAGGGAAAGAACTTAAGTGTACATGAGTGGATGAATGGACAAAGAGAATGTGGTACGTGTACCAAATGAAACACTATTTAGCCTTTAAAAAAAAGACAATCCTTGCATTTCCAACGTGGATGTACCTGAAGGACATTATGTTAAGTAAAATAATCCAGACAAAAACAAACACTGCACCTTCTCACTTGTATGTGAACTCTGAAGAAGGTAAGTTTACATATCTCTATGAGAGAGGTTGGGGGTAACACGCTAGACTAGTGACAGCAAACCTATGGCAGGTGTGCTGCAGTGGGCTATTTGTATCACTGAGCACTCTGAAAGATTCACTATCACTGGGCTAGATGTATCCTTTTGTCAGGAACTTTTCCTGGGGTAACAAATCCATTCAGTAATAGTATTAATCCATTCATGAAGGCTGAGCCCTCCCAACTCAATCACCTCTTATATTTCTACCTGTAAAGATCACTGAACTGAGGATTAAATTTCCTACACACAAGCAGTGGTAGCCGTGTTCCTGCCCTTGTCTAGGCTGAGTCCACCCACCGGCAAACAGGGCTTGGAGTCTTTTTCATTAGATGCGCTTTACCGTGGTGGCCCTACAGTTCTAGGATCCAGGATTGCTTGAATTCTAGGGCCTTACTTAGGCCCTATTCTCACCGGGCTATCTGTGGTGACTCCACCCCTGTGACAGATTTCTGTCTGGGCCCCAGATTGCTTGATACATCCTTTGAAATACAGCTGGAGGATACCATGGTTCCATAGCTTATGCATTCTGTGTATTTGCAGAATTAGCTACATGTGGATGCCAAAGTTTACCACTGGCATCCTCTAGATAGGCCTTAAGAATAAAGTGTACCTGTTCCTACTTAAACCATGGCTGGGACAGCCAAGGTGTACTCCACAAGGTATGGGCACAGAGACCTAAGGCAGCCATAGGTAACAAGTCCTGAGGTTGTACTGGTACCTCCTGGGAAACCTTTCCCTGAAAGCCCTAGCTTTCCTGGAAAAGCTCTGAAATGCCTTTATGCTTGTTTACCTATTGTCTTTGTGACTACAACCTGGCTTCCTTCCATCTGTATTAACCCCGTAGGCTAGTGATGGCAAACCGTTTAGGGCTTTCAGTGATACCAACGGCACCCTGTGGCATGTGTGCCAGAAGTTCACCACCACTGCCCTAGGAAAACAGTTTGCTGGCCACTCAACTGTCATAATGTTTTATTCCTTACATAGCCAGGCTGAGCACTCTCCTACTCTTTCTGTTTTGTTTTCCTTTCGAGTATAAATTCCATCTTTTATAAAGAAGTCTCCTCTTATTTTACTCCAAATAATTAAAAATAATGTTCAGTGTTTTACTAAGAAATTTCTTCTGCCAATTACCCTACTTCATTAACTGTAAATTCTGTCTTCGATGAAGTCCTAGGATATGGACATGACTCTACTACAGTGTTTGCAACTATTCTATAAGGATGACTTTGACTCCCACTCCCAGTCCTTTATTTTTCATTCCCGTGTGAGAACTCAGCAGTATGGCCTTTCACTGCCCATGTTCCTATCAACATTTGAATAACAACCAATTAAACGATACCTAAGGAGTCCCAGGTTTTTTCCTGCAGTTCTTCCTTTTTCTGACCCCTTGCTAGAACTGCCATCGGTGCTGCATTCATGTCACTGTAGTCCTCTCCTCCAAGTTCTTCCAGCCTTTACTTATTATACAATTCCAAAGCCACTTTCAAATTTTCAGGTATTTTAAAAATATCCACAACCCTACTTCTTGGCATGACCTTTGTCTTAGTCTGTTTTATAAGACAGTACCACAGACTGTGTAATTTCAAAGAAAAGACACTTTCGGCATTCTGGAGGCCTCAAAGTCTAATATCAAGGTGTCAGCATCAGGTGAGGACTTTGAACTAGATCACCCCATGGCACATGGCAGAAAGGGAAGGAATACATTAGAGGAAGAGAAAAAGGGGCTGAATTTCTTACTTATCAGGACCCCATCCACTGGATAACAGTGGTAATCCATTCATAACAGCAGAGTCCTCTTGACTTAATCACCTCTTAAACTCTCAGTTGCTGATATTGTTTTAGTGATGGTAAGTTTTCAACACAGGAAATTTGAGGGACACATTCAAACCACAGCAGGCACATACTAGAAAAATCTCTGAAAATCAGATATAACTAAAGTAACCACATCATTAGTAACTGAATAATGTGAGTTATAATACCAGAGGTATTTCTCTGAGCTAATGGAATTAAAAGGTTCAATTTTTAGCAGACACCATGCTGATCCATATGTAATTTAAATGATTTCTCATGCAAAGCAGATCAATCAGCTAACCTCCAGCAGCTGCCTAGTACTGCTCTCAGAGAATCACAGCTGTAACTCTTGGAAATTCCTCTACCACAACTACAAGTTGCAATACAACTTTAGGGAATTCACTCATAACTTTTGACATTATTTTATTAGGTTGATTCTTTGAATGATAAACACCAATTCAGAGCTTTTTAAAGCAAAGTACCTATGACCCTGGTCAATCAAAACCATAAATACCATCAGGATTGGTATTTGAAGAACCAAATATTTTCCTTGAACCTCTGCATATCTAGAAATATTGAACAACATAAATCTTTCTAACCTTCAAAAGTTTTACTGTTCAGGGTCACATATTTTAACACAGATCATTTGCACCTTCTAAAATGTTTTTTGTTAGATTTTTCTTCATGCTATCCTAGTTACTCTGCCCTCTCTGTCCATGGTATTACTTTGGGCAATGGTAGTAACTAACAAGTTGTGAAACCTCTATCATCTACAACTGATTGCCAAGGGAAGAACATTGTTTTTCACATGAAAAAGATTTTTAGTAGTGTGTTTCAAAAATGTTAGCAAAGAAAGAAAAAGGAAAAAGAGATGGAAAGAATAAAAGCACCAGAAATTTGCAATGAAAACATGAAAATTTAAAAAGTGGAGGAAAATATTTAAGTGTTCATATTGAAGTTCATATACCATAATATTACAAGGGAAAAGACTAACTTTGAAAGGAGTTTAGTGAAAGGAAACTTTTTAAGGGGACCATAAAATGCTTATTTAAAGGCATTTGGTAGGAGGTCTTACACACCAATTATTTCTCCCAAAATAAGAGAAGGAAGCTTGTATATTTGTATTCCAAAAATATGTATGGTAAAAAGTGTCCCTGGGAACTTGATAAATCAGAAATGCATAAAATATGACAGGTGTGCTTTTTATGCATTCAGAATGTGTAGATTTAAAGCAATGTTTGGGGAACACCAAGATGGTGGAGTAGTAAGCAGCAGAGGAAGAGTCTTTCTGATAGTTGCCAGCCAGATCCTGACATACAGCAATGTGAGGAAGATGAGAAGTACATCTCCTGGACCCAAGAAGGATCGAAAGTATGAACCGAAGCCAATGGAAAGACTAAAGAGAGAAACTTCAGTGAAGAAGAAGGAGACAGCTGGTGGTGCCTTCTGAGATGGGACTCATTAAACCAGAGGAGTGGTTCAAACCTGTGGACACATGGTGAATGCTGGTGACCCAAAAGCCTTCACAGAGAGATGTAGCAGTGGAGGGGAGAGGAGGAACAGTGGACATGAAGGACTGTACCAGCTGGTGGTGAGTGCTGAGGGCTCAGTCATCCCAAGCAAGAGAATGATTGGCCAGGAGCCATCTTGAAGAGGGATTAGCTGAGCTCAGAAATCAGAGCAGCTTCAGGCTCTATCTAGCAGCTGGGCTCAGGCCCATGGAAGGTGTGCTAATGGCTGGAGACTGAATGAATCTAGTCTCAGTCAGAAGGTTCAGGTTTGCTAGAATTATCCGCTACCTTGCAAAAAAGCTACTGCTGGCTTGCTAGGATAAATCAATATAGATCTACACTCTTTCTCTGCACATTATCTACCAGTGATAGCAGAGACAAACCTGGAAGTGGACTTTTTTATCTTTACTTCTCTGTCTTGTTTATTGTTGTTGTGGTTTTGGTTTTGTTTTTATTTTTGTGTTTGTTTTTTTCTCTTCCTTCATTGTTTGATCCTGTTTTTTTGTATGGGTGTGAATGTGGTTTCCAGCCTCTTTGTGGTTTTTGCTCTGTTCTTTCTTTTTATCTCTTCTTTTTCTTTTTCCTTCCAGTCTTCTGTGTGAGCTTCACATTTAAGGTGATCTCCCTTTGGCTTCCAGCTCTGCTTCAAATCTCTTCCTTCTCTTCCACTTCTTATTTTCTCCCTAACCCATTTTAAATTTTAGCCCCTGAGGGAAAAATTGACATATTAAGGACTTATATACTGTATATAATTTTCTGATTTTTTTCAGATTTTGTTCTATAACCACAAATGTAGTTCATACAACTGAAGGTGGAAAATTAATGGTTAACTTAGTTTGTTATTTTATAGGCTTTATTTGATGCTATTGTTACTGTTGACGGTACCACTTTAGGCAGAAGTGACATACTTGTTCTAAGCAGATATTCTTTCTAGTATTTCAGATTGAGATTGACTAAGGGTCATAGAAAATACTGCAGCCCAGTGCCAGAGACCCAGAGGCTAGGCCAAGCAGCCACCAACTTCTCATCCCTAACAAACCGAAGAGGTAGGTTCTTGCAACAGACTCAAAATCCAAAAACCAGCAATACCTGGAGAGATACCTTGGCAAAGTAGTCATTTCCTAAGAATTCTAAATGCTAGCAATAAAGCAACCCACCACAGGCAATTTATAAGCATCACCCGAGGAATTAAACTAAAAAAAGAAAAGAAAATGAGAAGACACTTAAACAAGATGCAGCACCAGTCATCCAGTTCACCAAAGGCAAACCTATGGGACAGTGAGGTGGGACATCCTCAAAGCCACCCACCTGACCTCTCTGAATTGGTAACAACAAAACAATTGAATGAGGCTCTAGAAAAAATCAAACCAGAAATAATTTTTCAGGTAACTGCAAAGATGGTGTCCACAATGAAAACTGCTTAGTGACTCTAGAGCAGATACAGATTTTAAAAAAGAGGATCTTAAGAAAATTATGGAAGCTGTGAATGCTCAACATAGGAAACAAATGGAATCCATAAGGCAAATTGAAGCAGGTATCCAGGAGAATAAAATTGTATTGAAAGTATCCACAGCAAGGTAAACCAATGCAACAACAGGATCTCAGATATAGAAGACAGGCTTGTGGTTAGTGATCATGAAAAGAAGATTTCTTAAAAGTAGCAAGGGACCAAGAGAAATCAGTCCAGCAGCTGCTAGATGAGGCAAAGAAGAACAACTTAAGATTGATTGGAGTCAGTTAAAAAGCAGGAGACAGCACTGCTATAAAAATGATATTAAAAAACTGTTCACAGATGTAATGGCAGAACATTTCCCTGGTAGGCAAAATGCAATTTACATAAAGAATTTGGGGCATGTAGAACTCCAATTAGCCATTATCAAAAAATTTACAACCAAGCATATCATAGTCAAGATACCAGAAATTGAATACTGCAGTAGAATCTTAAAAGCTGTTAAGAAAAGAAATAAATCACCTATAAAGGAAAGCCCATCAGAAATTGATTTCTCAGCACAAACCCTCAAGTCAAGGACAAATTGGAGTGAAGTATTTCAGGCTCTAAAGAAAAAGATCATTCAACTCAGATTGATGTATCCCACAAAAGTACCTTTCAAAACTGATGAAGAAATAGAATATTTCCATGACAAAGAACATCTGAGGAAATTTATGATGAAAAAACCAGCACTCCAAAATGTTTTGAAGGACCTTCTAGAAAGAGATAACAAGGGTTACAACTCCATGAACCCCAACAGAAGGAATACATCAGGGAAATCAAAGAATTAAACAGGGAAGGAAAAAAGCAAGAGCCAGCAACAGGAAAAGAACATGACAAAGATAAATCAATGCATTATCAGTCATAACCATCAATGTTAATGGCTTCAATTCACCAATCAAAGACACAGACTGGCAGAATGGATCAAGAAGCAAGATCCAACAATGTTCTGCATAAAATAAACAAATTTAATTCAAAAAGAATTTCATAGACTGAAAATCAAATGCTGGAAAACAATACTCCATTCAATAGGAACCCAGAAAAAAGCAGAAGTAGTTATTCTATTTTCAGACAAAGTGAATTTCAAGCCAAGATTAATCAAGGGAGAAAAAGGTCACCACATCCTTGTAAAGGGAACAATCTGGGAATAAGAGATAACAATTATACATACAATAAATACTAGTGAACCCAATTATATAAAACAAATATTAATGGTCATGAAAAATCTAATAAGCACCAATACAATTGTATTAGGGGATATCGATATCCCACTATAACCAAAAGACAGATCAACTAAATAAAAAATCTTAGAACTTAACCAAACATTTCAATGAATGGACTTAGTAGATGTCTACAGAGTGTTCCACCACATATCAGAATACCATTCTTCTCATCTGCACACAAGACATTTTCCAAAGTAAACCACATCCTAACTCATAGAACATGCTTAAGTAAATGCAAATAAATTGAAATTATTCCATGTATATTATGAGATCATAGTGAAAAAAATTGGAAATCAGTGCCTAAAGAAACAACAAGAACTTCCTGAACACATGGAAAATAAATGGCATACCCTCTGAACAACCAATGAATAGATGAATTGAAGAAATTAGAAAGCTTCTACAATTAAATGATGATAATACAGTATACAGTATACCATAATATATGGGACACAATGAAAGAAGTCCTAACAGTGAAAACTATAGCAGTGAAAATCCATATCAGGTTAACAGGGCAAGCACAAATAAACAACTTAATGGTGAACCTCAAACTTCTAGCAAAAGAAGAGCAGGCTAAGCCAAAAGCTTGTATAAGGGAGGAAGTCATAAAGATCAGAGCAGAAATTAGTGCATTGGAGACTAAGAAAACAATGCAAAGAATCAATGAACTGAAGAGTTGGTTCTTTAAAAGATTAAATAAAATGGACAAATCCTTAGCCAACCTTATTTTTAAAAAGAAAGAAAAGACTCAAATCCATGCAGTAAGAAATAAGAATGGTGAAATCACAACAGACCCTACAGAAATCCAGAATATACCTTCTTTGAGAAATTGTACTCTAATAAGATGGAAAATGCAGAAGAAATAGATGGATTCCTAGATATGTATGAAGTACCAAAGCCCAATCAAGAAAATATAAAAGTCCAATGGGACCCAGAGCAGGCTGGGCCACAGGTCAGTGGGCGCACACACTCCTTTGGTGAACAGACTGACTAGAACCCATGAGACCCAGGACAGCTGGTCCTCAGTGCGCAGAGTAATCAGAAAAATCAACAAGGTAAAATTTCTAAAGCAGCAGCAAGAACCACAAGTTGGGCTCTGGAGAACTCCACCAACAGAAGACCAGTCCCAGCCCCACATCCAGAGACCAAGATCAACTATACCCAGCACAATTCCCAAACTTAGCTGGAGTATATAGCATATTTCTGGCATCTGACATGGACAGTGTCCTAGAACTGTAAACACCAGAGCTGTTTTACTACCTTTATTCTTCCCTGTTTGTCTGATTGGCTGTCCCTTTTCCGTCTTGTTGGAAGTCATCTTGTTTTGTCTTGTATTTTGTGATTATTTTTGTTTTTGGATTTTTTTTTCTTTTCTCTCTTCTCTTTCTCAAGTCTACTTTTTCTTTTCTTTTGTTCTTGTCTTCGTTTCTTTTCTGTTCTCCTCCTCTTCCTTCCTTGTTTCACTATTTGGATTTCTTATCTACCTTTTGCACTTATATTAATGCTCTTTTTCTCTTTTCTCAGCTACTTTTCAAATTTAACCTTTCAAGTAAGTAAACATTGTCTCTTTCACTTCTGATTACTTCTTCACTTTCTAGTTTATTCTTTCCCTCCTGGTTCCTCCAATTTCCCAAAACTTGAGTAACTATCCTTTCCCCTCCAGCCTTGACTCTACTACATTTTACCTCATTCATCACTGTATCCCGTCCCCCGCCCATCTTAACCCCCTTCATTTCCCTTGCAAAAGGGTAAAGTTGCTCAACTAAGGGGAAATTCAAGTACATGTTTGATTTTGTTATATAATGTTAGAGTTTGCTCCTGAGGTTGGAGGTGGCAGGTTAATGGTTACCGTACTTTGTCAGTAGTTAAGATGTACTTGAAACTACTGTTATTACTAACTGTACTATATTAGACAGGATGCCATACATGCTATACTTAGTTTTTCTCCCCTTACAATAATGCTGTGATTGTATGGGGTCATATCACCACCAAAACCCAGTACCAAAGGATTGGTGCTGAGCCAAACAGTAAACTTTGCATCCTTTAGAAATTGGAAAGGTAAGTTCTTCAGATAGCTATAAAGAACCGCCTACATGTGGAGGACAACTCTGAGGAACAGCCAGCTCCTAGGAAAACCTCAATAGTAGTGATAAAACTATTATAAGAAATTGGCCTAACCCTAATCCTAAACTAGAAAACAAACTAAAATAAAAAAGAGAAAATAGAAAATGACAAGATGCAGAAGCAAAATGCAACCGTAGACCCCCAGCCCACCCAGGACAAGACCAGAACACAACAAAATACATGAAATTGGAAGTCAAACCCTGGAAATCACTGGGATGATAGTAACAAAGGTTAAAAATGTGAAAAAGGCTATAGAAAAAATAATCTCTGAAGTACAAAAAGAAATGATGTTTAAAATCAAAGGTATTAGAGAAGACATAAATAAAAGAATAGATGAGTTTAGAAAAATGATGGAAACAAAAAATGCCCAACACAGGAAAGAAATGGAATCCATGAAACAGATCTAAACAGAAATCCAAGAGATTAAAACCCCATCAAAAGTTTTTGCAACAGATTGAATGGAGAGTAGAACTTCAGATCTTGACAGAATTGTGGCTAGTGATCATAGAAAGAAAGATATGTTAAAAATAGCAAGAGATCATGAAATGTAAATCCAACAGTTACAAGATGACGCACAGAAGAATAACATAAGATTGACTGCTGTCAATGAGAAAGATGGAGATTGCACAAATACCATTTCAAAACTCTTCACAGCAAAAATGGCAAGAACTTCCCAACCATGGATAAAGACTCTGAAACACAAATAAGTGAAGCATATAGAACTCCAAAGAGCCATGAGCAAAATACAATTATAGCAAGGTATATAATAATCAATGTTCCAGAAATTCCACACAAGAACAGAATATTAAAAGCTGTTAGAGCAAAGAAATAGATACCCTATAAAGGAAAGCCTATGATAATCATTGCAGATTTCTCAACACAAACCCTCCAGTCAAGGAGAGCTTGGAGTGAAGTATTTCAAGTGTGGAAAGAAAACAGCTTCCAACCCAGATTGATGTAACCTACAAAACTATCTCTCAAAATTAATGGGGAAATAAGATACTTCTGAGTCAAAGAACAACTGAAGAAATTCATGACCACAAAGTCAACCCTACAAAGAGTACTAAAAATATTCTAGAAAGAGATAAAAATGACCACAATTCCAAGAACAACAAGAGAAATAAAATACTAGGCATGTCAAACAATTAAACAGAGGGGAAAAAGAGGGAACCAAAAGCAGGAAAAGAGCATGTCAAAGATAAGCCAATACATAATAGTTATAACCATTAATGTAGATGGCCTCACTTCACCAATGAAAAGAAACACACTGGCAGAATCAATCAGAAAACAAGATGCAACAATATGCTGTATACAAGAAACACATTTAACTCAAAAGAAAATTCATAAACTAAAAATCAAAGGATGGAAAACAACACTACATGAAACAGGAACCCAGAAAAAAGCAAAGGTAGCTTTTCTATTTGCAGACAATGTGAACTTCAAACCGAGAACAATCAAAAGAGATAAAGAAGGCCAGTACACACTTGTTAGGGGAAAACTTCAAGAGGAAGAGATAATAATCATAAATATGTGTGCACCAAATATGGACGCATCCAACTGTATGAGACAATTATTAATAGACATGAAAAATCAAATAAATAGTAAAACAATTGTAATGGGAGACCCTAATATCCCATTGTCACACACAGATAAATCAACTAGACAAGAAATCAGCAAAGAAATATCAGAACTGAACCAAACTTGTGAACAAATGCACTTAGTAGTTTTCCCGATGTTCCAACCAACATCATCAGAATACACATTTTTCTCAGCTACAAATGGTATATATGCTAGATAGTTTAGATATCTATACTACTAATTTCTTTTAGTTCATTGAAAAGAAAGATTTGTGTTTATATCATTTGATCAAATTTTCATGCCTATGTCTTGTAATCTGAGCAACTACTTTAAAGATAACAATAAGCAATGTACTAACCATTGTTAATCTCCTACTGTCTTGTTTTTAAAACATTGTTTTTATTGTTTCTTCTCTTTAAAATAAAAAAATACAAAAATCCTAAATAAACCAATATCAGTCAATGAAATAAAAAATGTAATTAAAAATCTACCAGCAAAGAAATGCCTAGGCCCTGAAGGATTCACTGCTGAATTCTACAAGAAATTTAGAGAACACCTAACACCACTACTTCTCAAACTCTCTGATGAAATTTAAAGGGAAGCAGTACTCCCAATTTCATATTTGGGAGCAAGTATGATCCCCATACTAACACAATAGAAGGACCCATCTAAGACAGAGAACTATAGGCCAATCTCTCTAATGAACATAGATGCAAATTTCTCAATAAGTTACTGGAAAGCAGAATGCAGCACATCATCCAGAAGATTATATACCATGACCAAGTTGGATTCATCCCAGGGACGTAGGAATGGTTCATTGTACAAAAATCAATAAATGTAATACACCACATCAACAGACCCAGGGTAAAAACTGTATGATCATCTCAATAGATGCAGAAAAACCTTTTGACAAAGTCCAGTACCCACTCCTGATAAAAACCCTACAGAGAATTGGAATAGATGGTCTTTATCTCAATTTAACATCATACTAAGTGGGCAAAAGCTGAAAGGCTTTTCTAAAATCAGAAATAAGAAAAGGATGTCCACTGTTTCCACTCTTATTCAGCATAGTCCTGGAAACCTTAGCCAGAGAAATAGACAAGAGATGAAAAAAAAAAAAAAACAATCATAGGAAAGGAAGATATTAAACTATCACTAATTGCAGATCACATGATACTCTACAAAGAAGACCTTAGAAATTCCACTAAAATCTGGTAGATTTAATAACCAAATTCAACAGCATAGCTGGATTAAAAAGTCAACAATCAAAAATCTATAACCTTCCCGTACATAAATAACAAACTCACTGAGAGAAAAATTAGGGAAACAACACCTTTCACAGTAGCATCCAAAAAATGAAATACCTAGGAATCAATCTAACAAAGGAAGTAAAAACCCTCTGTGTTGAAAAATACAGAACTCTGAAAAAGGAGACTGAAGCATATATCAGAAAATGGGAAGATATCCCTGCTCTTGGGTGGAAAGAACAAGTATAGTGAAAATGGCCATACTTCCAAAACTGTTATACAGATTTAATGCAATTCTAATCAAAATTCCAACAGCGTATCTCACAAAATTAGAGAAGAATATCTTAAAATTCATTTGGAACCAGAAGAAACCTGGAATACAAAGGCAACTTTGTGCAACAAAGGCAAGGCAAAGAGCCCCACAATCCCAGACTTGAAATTATAGTACAAAACTACTGTGATAAAAACAGCATGGTACTAACAAAAAACAGACCTGGAGGTCAGTGGAACCGATTAGAAGATGCAGAAACAACTCCAGACATGCTCAGCTACCTTATCTTTTACAAAAGGATGAAACATGGACACTGGAAGAAAGATAACCTCTTTAATAAATGATGCTGAAAAAACTGCCTTTGTACATGCTGAAGATTAAAAATGGACCCCATCTTTTATGATACAGTAAACTCAATTCAAAATGGATCAAAGATCTAAATATTAAAAAAGAAACATTAAATCTACTGGAAGATAGAATAGGTAAAACTCTTAAAGACATTGGTGTAGGCAAAGATTTTATGAAGAAAAATGCAATCACACAGGAACTATCACAATGAATCAACAACTGGGATCTCATCTTATTAAAAAGCTTTTGCATAGCAAGAGAAACCACTAACAGAGTGAATAGACAATGCAAAATATGGTAAAATGTTTTTGCCAGCTGTTCCTCAGACAAAGGTTTACTGTCAAGAACATATAAAAAAATACACAAAAAATCAAACCTCCCAAATTTGAAGACCCAAACCAAGAATGGGCATCTGAGATGAATATACAGTTCTCAGATGAACAAATACAAATAGCAAATAAATATATGAAAAATGTTCAACATCATTAGTCATTTGAGCAATGCAAATTAAAAAAACACTGAGATTTATCTCACCCTGGAAATGGCTATAATCAAGAAAACAACCAATAACAAATGCTGGAGGGGCTGCTGGGAAAAAGGAACTCCTCACTGTTAGTGGGAGTGTAGATTAGTGCAACTAGTGTGGAAATCAGGCTGGAAATTCCTCAAAAAACTAAGATTGGAGGTCCCATTTAACCCAGCTATTCCCCTTCTGGGTATTTTCCCAAAAGAATTAAAAATACCATACCACAGCAATATATGTGCAACCATGTGTATAACAGCACCATTTTTTTTTATTTTAAAGAAAATAAAAAAAATAACAAAATAATAACCACACAGACAAAAACATCACAAAAAATTAAAATGATACAGGGTTTTTAAAAAAAGTGATAGGAATTAAGAGTGGTTGTTATAGTACATATCGTTAACTTCAATGAAGTTGCTCAGTTTACCAGATGTAACAGTGCAAGGTTGATCAAACCATTAGAGAGAATAGAAAACAATAAAAAAATTACAAATGATACAGAGCTTCACTAAACAAGATGGTAAAAATTCACCAATGGTTGTTATACTGCATACTGTTGTCTTCAAATTAGTTGTTCATATTATCAGATATAAGCACGCAAAATTGGTCAAAAACCTTAAACGTTAACTGCTCCCTTCAATGAACCATTAGACATCTGCAGTAGAATTATCCCAGCTATCCAAATATCTCTAATCCTAATTTTGTGGGGATCTCCAGACAGATTTCCACAGTGGTTTCACCACTCTACACTTCCACCGCCAGTGGTGAAGTGTTCCTTTTTCTCCAAAGCCCCTCCAGCATTTGTTATTGGCTGATTTGTTGATGATAGCCATTCCTTCTGGTGTGAGATGGAATCTCAGTATTGTTTTAGTTTTCATTTCTCAAATAACCAGTGATGTTGAACATTTTATCATATATTTATTCACTGTTAGTATTTCTTTACCTGAGAAGTGTGTATTCATCTCAGATGCCCCTTTTTGGATTGGGTCTTTGAATTTTGGGGGCCTGATTTTTAAAAAATTCTTTATATGTTCTAGGTAGAAGTCCTTTGACAGACAGTTGGCTAAAATTTTCTCCAATTCGTGGCTTTTCTTTTTAGTCTGTTGATTTCTCTGGATGTGCAAAAACTTTTCAGTAAGATGAGATCCCAGTTTTTGATCCTTTGAAGTATTTCTTGTGCAGTTTGTTTTTTGTTCATGAACTCTCTGCCTACCCTTATGTCTTCAAGATTTCTGTCTACTTTTTCTTCCAATAGATCTAGTGTTTCTATTTTAATATTTAGATCTTTGATTCATTTTGATTTTAGTTTAGTTCATGGTGATAGACTTGAATCTAGTTGTAGTCTTTAGCATGTGGAAGGCCAATTTTTCCAGCACCACTTATTAAAGAGGCTGTCTTTCTTCCAGTGAACATGTCTGACTCCTTTATAAAAGATAAGGTGGCTGAGTGTTTTTGTACTTGTGTTTGCATCTTCTGATCTGTTCCATTGATTTTCAGGTCTGTTTTTTTCCAGTACCATGCTGGTTTTATCACAGTAGCTTTGTAGTATAATATCAAGATGGGGATTGTGATGACTCCTGCCTTGCCTTTGTTACTAAAAATTAATTTTTCTACTCTAGTCCTCTTCTGGCTCCAGATGAATTTAGGAATGTTTTCTCTAGATCTGTGAGGTATACTAATGATACTTTAATTAGGATTGCATTGACTTTGTACAACAATTTTGGGAATATGGCCATTTTCACAATGTTGGTTCTTCTCCATGAGCAAAAAATATCTTTTCCTTTTCTGAAATCTTCTTCAATCTCTTTTTTCAGAGTAGTGTAATTTTCACAGTATAGATCTTTTACTTCCCTTGTTAGAGTGATTCCTAAATATTTCACTTTTTAGATGCTATAATGAAAGGTGCAGTTTCCCTAAGTTCCCTCTCAGTGTGTTGTTGCTTGTGCACAGAAATTCTATTGATTTTTGAGTGCTAACTTTGTATTTAGCTATGCTACTGAATGTGGTCATTAAATCTATAAGCCTTTTGGTGGAGTTTTTCAGGTCTTCCATGTAAAGTATCATGTCTTCTGGAAATAATAATTTAACTTCTTCCTTCCTATCCTTTTTCCTTTTATTTCTCTCTCTTGTCTAATTGCTCTGGCTAGTTTTTCCAGAACTATGTTGAATAGGAGTAGTTACAGTGGACATCTTTGTCTCATTCTTGATTTTAAAGTGAAAACTTTTAGTTTTTGTCCATTTAGTATGATGTCAGCTATTGGTTTCTCATAGATGGATTTTATCAGAGTGAGATAAAGACTATATAACCCTATTTTTTGTTGTTTCTTTTTATCATAAATGAGCATTGGACTTTATTGAAAGCTTTTTCTGCACCTGTCGAGATGATAATGTGATCTTTTTCTTTGGCTCTATTGATATGGTGATTACATTAATTGATTTGCATATATTGAATCATCCCTCCATTCCTGGGATGAATCCAACTTGGTCATGATGTATAATCTTGACGATTTGCTGCATTCTGTTTGCTAGTATTTTATTGAGCATTTTTGCATCTATATTCATTAGGGATATTGGACTATAGTTCTCTTTCTTGTTGGGTCTTTCTCTGGCTTTGTATGAGTGTAATATTTGCCTCCAGGAATAAGTAAGGGAGAATTCCTTCCCTTTCAATTTCATTAAAGAGTTTGAGAAGATTTGGCGTTAAATCTTCTTTAAATTTCTTGTAGAATTCAGCTGTGAATCCATCAAGACCTAGGCTTTTCTTTGTTCATAAGTTTTCTACTACATTTTCAATTTTGTTGAAATTGAAATTCAATTCAGATCAAGAATTGAATTCTTGATTCAGCTTTGGTAAGTCATATGTACCTAGAAATCTGTCCATTTCCTCTCTGTTTTCCATCCTGTGAGAGCAAAGATTTTCAAAGTAAATATTGATGGTCTTCTGAATTTTTACAGGATCTGTAATGATTTCACCCCTTTAATTCCTTATTGAATGAATTTGACTTTTTTCTTTCCTTTTTTGATAAAATTTGTTAGGGGTTTATAATTTTATTTATTCTTTCATAGAACCAACTCTTTGATTCATAATTGTTTGTATCATTTTCTTAGTCTCAATTGCATTAATTTCTGCTTGGATATTTACGATTTCCTGCCTTCCTTAGGCTATGGGTTTGATTTGCTCTTTTTTTTCTGAACATTTGAGGTGTAGCATGAGATTGTTTACTTTGCTTGTTCAGTTTTCCTGATATGAGAATTCACAGCTATAATTTTTGCTCTGAGAAGTGCTTTCATTGCATCCCACAGGTTCCTGTAAGTTGTATCTACATTTTTATTTTATTGTATATATTGTTTAATTTTTTCTTTGATTTCATCTGTGACCCATTTGGTTGTTCAAGAAAGTGTTATTTAATTTCCATGGGTTTGTGGAGTTTTTGCAATTTCTTTTGTCAATAATTTCCAACCTCATTGCACTATGATTCAATAGTATGCTTTGCATCATTTCAATTCCTTTGCATTTCTTAAGCATGTTCTATGTGCTAGTATATGTCCTGTTTTAGAGAACATATGATATGCTGCTGAGAAAAATGTATATTCTGATGTTGTTGGTTGCAACACTCTGTAAAGATCTTCTAAGTCCATTTGTTTACATGTTTGGTTTAGTTGGTGTTTCTTTCCTGATTTTTTTGCCTAGTTGATCTATCTGTTTGTGACAGCGGGGTGCCAAAGTCCTCTGTTATGCTTTTGTTACTGATTATTTGAGTTTTCATGTCTGTGAAAATTTGTCTTACATAGTTGAGTGCTCCTTTATTTGTTGCATGGGTATTTATAACTGTTATCTCTTCCTCTTGAAGTTTTCCCTTAACAAGTATGTACTGACCTTGATCTCTTTTGATTGCTGTTGACTTGAAGTTCACATTGTCTGCAAACAGAATAGCTACCCCTGCTTATTTCTGGGTTCCTATCACATGGAAAATTGCTTTCCACCTTTGACTTTCAGTCTATGAATTTCCTTTTGAGTTAAATGTTTTTCTCGTATACAGCATGTTGTTGGATCTTGTTTCCTGATAAATCCTGCCAGTGTGTTTCTTTTGGTTGGTGAATTGAGACCATTTACGTTAATGATTATAACTGATATGTGTTGGCTTATTTTGTCATGTTATTTTCCTACTGTTGGTTCCCTACTTTTTCCCTCTGTTTAATTGCTTGCTCTGCTTGGTGGTTCCTTTCTATTGTTGTTCTTGAAATTGTGTTCTTTTTATCTCCTAGAATATTGTTTCTTACTCTTTATAGGGTTGGTTTGGCACTGATGGATTTCTTCAGTTGTTCCTTGTTGTGGAAATATTTTATTTCTCCATTAATTTTGAAGGATTACAGGGTACATCAATCTCGGTTGGAAACTGTTCTCTTTCAGGACCTGAGATACTTCACTGCAAGCTCTTTCTGACTTCATGGTTTGTGTTAAGCAATCTTCTGTGATTCTGATGGGCTTTCTAGAAACAGGTGATCTGTTTCTTTTCTCTAACAGATTTTAATATTCTGTTGTTTTGTTGAATTTCTTGGGTCTTTATTATATGTCTGGGTGTAGATTTATTTTGGTTATGGCTAATTGGAGTTCTATACGTCTCCCTTAGTGTTATGGGGATTCTTTTTCCATGCCTGGGAAATTTCCTATTACTTCTACTCATAGTCCTTTTACATCATTTGTGTTCATTTCTGCAGTTTGGTTGATATCTATTAATCTTACATTTGTTTCTTTGCATCATCTTGCACCTGTTGAATTGTTATTTCCTGATTCCTTGTTATTTTTAAAGAGATACTTCCTTTCATGATCATTAGCAGCAATGCTGCCTTAAGGCCTGGAAGTTTATCTTCAGTTTCTTTGAAAAAGTTTTTCCAACTTTCAATGAAATTTTTAATCCCCTAGATATCTGTTTCATGCATTCTAAATCTTTACTATATTGTTCATTCAAGGTTTCCTCATTTTTATATGCTCCTCTATTCTTTTATCTGTCTTCTTTACATGGGCTTTTTTTTACTTCAGAGATTATTTCTGGTCTGATGTCTTCCATGGCCTGATGGAGTTGTTCCTTTATTTCAGTAGCTATCATTTCAGAAATTTCAGGTGTATGACTTCCAAGCTCTTCTGTGTCAATGTTTATGTCTGAACTTGTACTGTGTGGCATGGAGGTCTGAGATTGCATTTTGTTCTTTCATTTTGTCATTTTTGAAGATACAGAGTTTCCCTACAGCTCAACATCACCCCCGTGATGTTGTGGAAGTGATGGGGGCAAGGACCTGTAGGTACCTGGTGTTCAGTGTGGCTTCTATGATGGTGTGTGGGGGCAGGGTGCAGTCACCAGCTGTCTGGGGCTCAGCTTGGCTCACACAGGGTGTGAGGGGTGGTGCGTGTTCACCAAGGCTCCCAAAGCTGTTTTGGGCTCAGCATGTCTCCCATGCCTGTAGAGGAGTGGTGGAGGCAGCTCACCGAGGCTCCTGAAGTTATGAAGGGCTCAGCTTGGCTCCCACAAGGGTGTGGGGCACCTAGCAGCACAATTTTAAATAGCTAGATGTTGGAAACAACTCAAAAATCCATCAATTGAGGAATGGATAAAAGCTTTTTTTATATAATAGGGTACTTGTCAGCCATAAGGAAGGACAAACTTGAGACTTTTTAGGTAAATGGATGCAACTTGCAATCATACTCATAAGTGAAATAAACCAGACTCACAGGTGTAAACATCATTTTGTCTCCCTAGAGTGAGAACCTGAAAGAGTAAATCAGATCCAAAATGTACAATAGATATTGTAAAACGAGGAGAAACTGTTCAAGAGGAGAGAAACTAGGATGTGGGCAAGGAGAAAAGAAGGAAGGGAAAAGAAAGAAAAACAAATTGTGTGGGTATGTATATATATATATATATATAAATGTATATATATATATATATACACATACATACATATACACAATATAGTTAAGGTGGTTATGCTACTAATTTCTCTTAGTTCTTTGAAATGAAAGGTTTGTGCCAATATGGTTTAGACAATTAAATGCATATGTATCGTACTTTGAGTAACTAATTTAGAGGTAACAATACACAATGTATTAACCATTGTTACTCTCCTATTGCTTTGGAATTTTTAAAAACTTTTTTCACTTAAAATAAAATTTGAAAAAATAAAACAATGTTGGTTTTAAACCACACGGTTTATCTAAGCACTTCCTGATACAGTACCTCTATGGCAAATATCAAGTAGTGTATAAAAACAATAATCTTAGAAATCATGCACCTTATATTAACAGAGCATAAATCTTTAGGGCAAGATTTTGTAGAGCTGTGGTACATAGTCATTGCCTTGTCTCAGTGTGGTTTAGCAGAAGCCAAAATACTTCATCTACCTCACAGTGTCTTCCTTACTGAATCAGAATTAACACCCTTGAGGGCCACTCTTAAATCAAAATGTATTTTAAATCAAAATGCTCTTGCTAGAATGCATGTCATCCCCTTTGGAGGGGAATACAATACAACATCATCTATTACTGCATTAGCAAAATCTATTAAAATATAAAACAGGCTGGAAATCTAGGTCCAGAACCCAGAACGGCTGGCAAAGTATCATGCTATTTTTACGAAGGAAGAATATATTGAAAGTTACAGACTTCAGGGAATTATTCAGAGAAGAGAATGTCTGGATCCAGTATCTCAGATAGGGTTTTATTAGGGTGCAGAGCATCTGTGAAGAACCTCGTAGAAAGGAATGAAATTATAAAATTTTCCCTTTTCCCAGTTAAGCCTCCAAAACCTTATCCTAACCTTAACTAGCATAAAACAAGACTTAAAATAACTTGATCCATCTTGGTTCTCATTTAAGTGTACGCTGCTACTGATGTGTAACAGAGATGTTAAAGTATACCCAGTAGTTAAATATTTGTCTTGTGGCTAGGAATTTGACCCGTCACTGTTACCTGGCAGTTAGGTGAACAGTCCCCTTCCCTTTTCACACTCACAGTCACACAAAGAGGAACAGTGAAAGACCAAGAGCTGAAAGAGATCATTTTCTTGTTACCAAGCCTTCTTTGAACCCATAGGAGATGAGCTTAATAATGGGACACCAAGATGTGCTTTCACTGGGGACCCAAAACCCAAATAAAAAATGATGATGAGAGGCAACACATGGTCTCCCCACTTTATGGTAACTTCAGAGAATGTACTTGGTTCAAGGGAACCCTTTTTTAGGCAGTCGAGACATTGAGTTTTCTCCAAGTTCTGCCTTGAATCGCTTTACCGTTTTCTTCCCCTCCATAAAAAAAAATGAGCAACATTTTATATTTGATCATGAGCACTGTATTTGGGGAAGGGCTGTGTGGCCTTCCAAAGACAAATTTGGCAGGCAGCAACCTTGGGGAAAATGAGAATGTGTGCTCATTGCTGGTAATACAGACTGGAAAATCTCAGTGTAAAAATATTCTGGCTAGAAATTTTATGGATTCCTTAGTTTGCCCCAATTTCCACTTCCAACAGTGGTGGATGAGAGACAGCAGTAATTCAACACTTGTGACAAACTCTTAATATAAATGTTTAGGCAAGAACTCAGTTGGTATAGCCTGAGCTTTTACCAATATTTATTATTTTAGTGCAATTTGCTAGAGATTTTTGTAGCACAATAATGGCAGCACAGGCATTTTGGTCTGATTTAACATTTTTTTCCCTAGGGACTGTTAACCCTCATATTGTTCCTTAGCAACCAGTGAGGTTATTGACAGTATCATGGTCACCTGGACTGGAGTCCTTAGAGGAAGGGCACAAGATAACCAAGAGTGTATGTGAGGTCACTACTTCGTGATTATGCCTTGATTGGAATTTACTTTATATTTTTTCAACAATATTAACCTAAGAGAGGTGAAAATTCATCCTAGCTCCCCATAAACATGTAACACTTTTTATTCTTCCCAGATATTATTTAGAAAAAAAGCATACAGTTGTATTTCAGATAGCTTATGAAAAATGAAAACTTCTGTGTCTTTTGAGGGCCTGCTATGCAATGAACCTTGCTGGAACTGAATCTATTTTATTTAACTTTGTTGGAAGCTCCATAATCCCATTCTGAAGGCCCCTAACCCTGAGGCGGGATAGTAAGCAAGAAAGAAAACTGTAGGTTTTAATCTTATTTTCCCCCTCCCCTCCCTTCTGTTGCTGAATTTTATTTGTATTGCAGATATTGAATTCTCAGTTCAAGTACATTCTTGTTAATAAAACAGACGTGAGTCTTCTAAATCCCTGCACATATTTTTCTCAAATAAAAAAGCCCGTCTGCTTACTAAGTACACACTTTTCTTTCTTGCTGGTGCTCTCTTGGCAAAGGGTAGTTCACTGCACAGTGAAACACTGTACTAAACGTCAAAGGAAACAGAAAGAAGTCAAGGAGGTCACTTGCTTGAACCTTTGGTTCATTTTAAATTGACCAAAGCTATAAGAAACAATCCCATCATTAATCTCAAGGGAAAAAATGATGACAAACAACAAGAGTTGGTTAAAAAAATACCAGCTCTTGTCAAAATGTCTTCCCTTTTTATGGTTAAAGAGTGATGGCTTAGAGGGAGTGTATGAGCCTTCTTCAATTTAGCAGAGCTGATACGTTTGTATTTTTTTCAAAAGAAACTTTCTCAGCCTAACCCAGTTGAGTTATGTGACTGTCAGTGTACATTGTTTTTAGACCTTGACACCATTTGTCACTCAACAAACTAGGCCTTCCTATCAGTCTCTTTTAGACTTCTGCCTTTGTGCTGCTACTAAAAGGAAAGATTATCCTTTTTCTTACTTTGATACACAGATAAGCCAGTCATTCATGGAGTACCCAGCTCACATCTGATAGTATGATTTTGGATGCTGATAATTTACTTTTGATGCTAATTAATTACAAGTAATCATAAAAGCAAATTAAAACACTATACTTATTGCAGGTTCTCTTGTGCTCTTTTTTTTTTTTTTTTTTTTTTGCGGTACTGGGGATCTAACTCAGGACCCTGCGCTTGCTAGGCAAGCGCTTATTCCACTGAGCTATATCCCCAGCCCTGTGCTCTTGAAATAATGCATTTTTATGCATCTGTTTACTTGCTTTGCAAAAAATGTAATAATCTATATTCATAGAAAAGCAACTTTAGTGCTCTGCATCAAAGCTGTAAACTGTTATTGGTTATTTGGTTTTTTTCCCCCGTTAAGATGTTAAAGTGGAAGAACAAATGTAAGCCACATCTAGTGAGAGAGATGGATGCATGTAGAGACTAACCAAAAAGAAGGGTTTGGAATTTTCTGTTTGCTTGTTTGTTTATTTGTCTTTTGAAGGAACAAAGGTATTACTTTGTTCCTGAAAATTAGCAGGGGTATGCAGTGCCGGCTTTGGCTTGCAGACCTGGAAGGGACATATCTCTCCAAGAGGCTCCGCTACGTCTTTCCTGTCAGGGGATGGGAGGGGACAAACTCTGTGTGTCCTTTTCTCTCCAACAAAGAGGCCTTTTCACCCCGTTACGGGAATGCAGTGTATGCAGCCACAGTTTGCCCTCAGCAGAAGCACTACTTGTGCTCTGATTCCTCACTCCGCTCCTCCTCTTACCACCTTGTTAAAAGCGCTCCTAAAGGCAGCAGGGAGTAGTGGCACAGGGACAGGCGCAGTCAGAAGATCTGGGTCTTGGGGTGCGTTCCTGCCTCCACTGCTAGTTACCTCGGTAGAATAACTAACTTCCACGGGCCTCGGTTTCCTTATCTGTGATGTGTGTCTGGATCTTCGATCTTTCCTCTACTGCTCCACATGGAAATAGGAAGATGAAGCTGTCAAAGGAAATGATGAGCAACCAAATAAGAAAAGCACAGGTCAGCTGCAGCCACATGTGTTCTAGCAGAGACGCAAAAGCAGGACAGGAAAAGGGCAGCTTCAGGTGTGGCCTGACAGGAGACTATCAATGAGCTGACTGGAACCGGGCACCAGAAGGTCTATATCATGGTTAGAGGTGCATGTTTGCTTTTCTACTGTTGGTCCTAAGTGGGTAGCGGGGACAACAATTAAGGCAGCTGCCAGTTATTAATCAAGTCCTGGCATTTAATGCTGACTGTTACAAAAGTCCTTATAACTTCCTTGATTGCCACTAGGGATGGTAATCTGCCTTCCTAGAAGCCTGAATTAAAGCACGCTGGTCTCCCGGTTTGCTTGTAATGGAAAAGAAGTTGGTTTCCTTGTGTGGTTGCTACAAATTGTGGGTCCAAATTCTAACTTTATATAAGGTCCAAATGTTGTCTATTCATATAATTAATACCTCATCATTGAATGCAGTTTGAAAAACCATAATCTGCAAAGGGTCATGAGGAATTGCAGGTTGTTTTTGTTGCTATTGCTATCGTTGTTTGGTAGTGGCGTTTGTGCTGTTTTTCGTGGTGGTGTTCATTGTGGTGGTGGTGGGGTGTGTGTGTGTGTGTGTGTGTGTGTGTGTGTGTTGGAGACACATTAGAAAAGAGCAGAAAAATAATTTGAAGACTAAATTTGTAAAGCCTTCAAATTATATTGTCTTAGGCAAATAACCTAATCACTTTTTATTCCAGTTTTCTCATCTGTTAAAGAGTAATTAATACACCTCTTTGTCCTCTCCATCTTGTATTTCATGAGGAGCCAGCCAAATACAAGGAAGTAGCCTCCTTGGGAGTGGTCTGGTGCCATTCTCATATTACCATCATGGCCACATTGGCATTACCATCATCATAGCAGGTAATGAATGTTAAAAACAGGCATCTTTATTTGTAGCATCTTAATCAACTTCATACCCTAGAACAGCAGGTTTTAGTTTGAAAAAGTCTGTCATATACAGGAAATGTAAAAAATCCCAAGGAAGAGACTCTTAGAGGCTGTTTGTGGGTTTCAACTCCTGTACCTCTCTAGAGGATTCCTTCACACTACCTGCTCACACACAGTGCATAGGATAAGCATGTGTATCAGGGAAGAACTGATGAGAAGCATTCCTAGCTCTATGGACCCCATGGTAAACTTGAAGGATTTTTACTCCCTCACAACTTAGTAACCATTCCCTGTTTCTCTTTTAAGGTACTCTTTTAACCCCATCTTTTTATTTGGGCATCTGGTACCATCAGGAGGCCCAAGTTGCACTTGGAAATGGTACTGTATTAGGTGTCATTGGGATTGATCAATGAATATAGTTAAACTTCTGAACATATTAAAACTTCTTAACTCCAGTAACAGCCAGGTTGAGATATAATTCGCAAGACAGAGGTATGGTTTAAGCCTGAAGAGGTGTCTGACACCTATTTATTTGAGTTGTAAATCTTGGGGCCATCTTAAAGCTATAAGAAATCTTTCAAGATTGGGAGCTTTAATTTATATGATCAACTCTTTAGGTAACTGAACCTGTACATGTTAGTCTCCAGCCATTGTTCAGAAAAAGATTGCCATTTAGAATTTTAATTGACTCTCACAAAAATGCAACTGGCTTATTTAATTATATAATTCACATTTATGAATGTTTGGTTTGCCCTTTTTCAGCCCCTGGGAATCCTAAAGAAGAACATGTCAAAGCATATGCTGCTAATGCTATTTCTAGACCTGTAGAAATATCAAGGCAGTTGTAGCTTGGCAATGTGGTCAAGTGCTTTGTAGGCAGTCACACCTGTCCCAGCCTGGCTGCATCACACATGATCTTAGGTAAATTTCCTCTTCAGACATTGGTTTCTTTGTATAGAATGAGGGAGATTTAAAAATCTACTATGATTTCTATGAAGTTCAGATGAAGTAAAGTTAATGAGGCAAGCAGAATATGTTATAGAGTTGGCACATAATAAATGTTTTCCTTTGTCCCTTGACTTTTAGAATATATAGCTGAAAGAAGGAAGTGATCTCTATTCTTACAAATTCTATTTGAATTACTCTCCAATAGTCTTTTAGCCCATCTATAGATGGAATTCCCCCTCTTTTTTCCTTTATCATCTTTGCTCTGTGCTTTTCTAAGGGAAGATACAAACAAGCCCAAAGCAGTCACCTGTATCAGATTGCAGATTTCACCCTTTCAGTTTTCTAGGGGATTCCTTCACACAAATGCACACAAATCTACTTCAAAAGCTATCCTCAAGTGCTGACCAGATCCTGTCCTCTTCTGCTCACACCATCTTTGTCCTCTCATGCTCACCCTTTCTGGCTCATACACTAACCACCCACAAGTCCAGTCACCTCCTTTCTGTTTCCAGTGCAGTCAAAGAACAGGAGAGCAGAGGTTGAAAGATCAGAATTCTTCTTCCATTTAAGATCTATTTTACTAGGCTAGGTTACTGGAGGTTTTCTCAGGGGGCAAACAAGTGTCATTTTGGCAGCAGGATGGCTTCAGGTTGAATTCAGTTTTCTGGTTTGACATTTTAGAGCCTCTCATTGTTGCCATCTTTAGTGTAGGAATGTGATTAAAAACAGTTTTCAGCTCCCATACCAGTAAAACTATGTCTCATTTCAAGCCAGGTATGGAAGAACTTAGAGCAAGGCAAATGTGCTGAATTCTCTCAGAAATATTTCATATATGTTAGATTTTAATAATACCCTAAAGGCAATCCTCTAGTGCCTTCCCTTCATAATCATCAACCTACCTCTTATGTCATTGGCTATTAACCCATTAAAACATTATTTAGATGGAAGAGGATATCAGAAAAGGGAAAGATATTCCTTGCTCTTGGATAGGAAGAAGCAACATAGTGGAAATGGCCATACTCCCCAAACAGCTATACAGATTTAATGTGACCCCAAACGAAATAGCAATCCTAAAATTCATTTGAAGCCAGAAAAGACCTAGAATAGCAGAAGCAATTCTGGGTAACAAAGGCAAGTCAGAGGCATCACAATCCAAGACCTGAAATTATACTACAAAGCTACTGTGATAAAATCAACATGGTATTGGCAAAAAACAGGCCTAAGGATCAATGGAACAGCATAGAAAATGCACAAACATGCTCAAACATACTCATCCACCTTGTCTTTGCCAAAGGGGCCAAACATGTTCACTGGAAGAAAGATAGCCTCTTTAATAAACGGTGCTGGAAAAACATTCTCCACATGATGAAGATTAAAGCTAGACCCATGTCTACCACCATGCACTAAACTAAAATTAAACTGGATCAAGGATCAAATATTAAAATAGAAACATTAAATTTACAGGAAGAGAAAATAGGCAGAGACTTCATGAATAAGGCCCAGACTACAAGGAACATATTACAAAGAATCAAAAAAAATGGGATCTCACCTTATTAAAAAGCTTTTGCACAACAAAAGAAATCACTGGCAGAGTGAAAGGACAACCCACAGACTGGAAAAATTCCAGCCAGTTGTCCTATATATAAAGAATTGAAAAAATCATACCCTCCTCAAATTTAAAGACCAAATCTAAAAATGGCCAAGATGAATACACACTCCTCAGATGAAGAAATACAGGTAGCAAATAAATATATGAAAATCATTCAGAATAACTGGTCATTTGAGAAATGCAAATTAAAATAACACTGTGATTCCATCTTACCCCAGCAAGAACGCCTATCATCAAAAAATGTACTGATAACAAATGTTGGTAAAGCTGTGGGGAAAAAGGAGCACTTTTCCGCTGTTGGTGAGAGTGTAAACTGGTACAACCATTGTGGAAATCAGTGTGAAGATTCCTCAAAAACTAGAATTAAAAGTCTCATTACCCTGAGCTATTCCCCTTCTGGGTATTTTCCCAGAAGTACTGAAAATATCATACCATAGCGATATGTGCACCTATGTTTTTAGCAACAGAATTTGTCATAGCTAAATCTTGGAAACAACTCAAATGTCCACGAATTGAGGAATGGGTCAAAAAGATACGGTTCTTTAAAAAATATAATGGAGTACTACTCAGCCATAAAGAAAGAAAAACTGGAGGTTTTTATAGGTAAATGGATGCAACTTGAGACCATACTCATAAGTGAAATAAATCAGACCTGCAGGTGTAAACACTGTATTGCCTCACTAGTGTAAGAAAATAGGATCCAAAACATAAAATGGATACTGTGAACTGGGAAGAAACTGTTCAAAAGAAAAGACAAACTGTGATGAGGGAAAGAAAAAAAGAAAAAAATATACATGTATACACAAGGTAGTTAAGATAGTTATATACCTAGCTTAGTTCATTGAAAAGAATGTTTTGTGCTAATATTGTTTAGACAAAATATCATGCTTATATCTTATACTCTGATTGTCTTCTACAAAGACAGTATGCAATGTATCAACTATTATAACTGTCCTACTAACCTGTTTGGAAAGTTGGTTTCATTGTTTATCTTTTTTCTCTTTAAAATAAAACTTTTTAAAGAACATTTTAAGAATTCATTCCCATTATTTTTTTTTTTAAATCACATACACTAGTGATGGTTAACCTTTTAGAGCTTTCAGTGATACACACAACCTGCTGCTGCACATGTACCATAGGTTTGCCAGCACTGACATAGACTGACTAAAGTTCTCAGTAGCTAGAAAACAGATCCATGCCTGATGAGTGGCAAGGAAATCCCTTGCTCCCAGAGCAGAGTACATAACAGAATAACTCATTTTTATTCTATTCTCCATGTCTCGCATCTGTACCCCCACCAACATATGCAGTCAAACATAGTAGCTGGAAAGGCTATTTCCTTGTTTGAGGTCATCCTAACCCGGCTCTAACCAGTGAGCAGGGGAAATCTCAGGGCACTGTAAACAGTCAACAAAAGGCAGGATAATTATAATTAACATTCAAACCTATATGCAATGTTACTGTACATATAAGACTTTTTAAGATAAAACATCTTGACCCCTTCTTAAACACTTTCTGGTAATCTGTATTCTTATCCTAATCTTATCATGGAGGAAGTTGGTGTTTAGAGAGGATGCCTGATCTTCCCAGGAAGAGATAGTCAGAATGCAAATGAAGTCCCCTGCTCAGGGACAGGGAATCAATATTGAGAATTTTGCTTACAGTGAGAGGGAGCAACACTAATATAACTGGGGCTAACAGAACTCCAGAGCTAGCACTACATAAATTTGTGACATTTATAATTAGAGTACATTTTCCCTTTTCTGTAGTAACTTGTCTCCTACTTGGTTTTGTTTTGTTTTATTTTCTTACTTTCTTTATCCTCACTGTAGGTGTTCAGATAGGTGATTAAAATTATGAACTAGGGAAAGAAAGGCAGTTTTTTTTGGGGGGGGGTCTTGAAATCCTATTATTTGAATAGGACTATTATGAATCCCTAGGATATTTTCATGTACTCTACATCTGACTGCCTGCTATTCCTGCCCAGGGAAGAAGGAGTACAAACCCCACAGAACACTCAATGTCTATACAATCCATGCAACTTCATGAAAACAAATTTGCAAAGCAAATTTTTGGGGGAACCATGGCCTTGACTAATGACAATTTGTTAGACTGGTAGAAAAAGCATTTACTTCTCTCTTTAGTGTTAGTTACACAGAACAGTAGACTTGGTTTTGGCGTATTTATTCCTGCATTTAACATACTTTGATCATTTTCAAGCTCATTATCCTCTTTCAGCTTTATGCTCTGATGATGTTCTTCTGCTTTAATAGTTTTCCTTGTAATTTCATAATTTTTGTAAAAAAAACTCTTGTTACATATGAAGAAAATATGCAATATTTGACTTTCTGAGCCTGGCTTCTTTTGCTTAACATTTTCCTGCCAATGACATGGTTTTGTTCAATATAGCTGAATAATCCTCTATTGTATATATATGCCGTATTTTCTTTATCCGTTCATCTGTTGACCAGCATCCAGGCTATTTCTATAATTTAGCTTCTGTGAACTGTCATGCTATAAACACGGGTATGCAAATATCTTTGTGGTGTGCTGACTTGAATTCTTCCAGGAATATCCAAAGGCAGGGTATACCTGAATCAAGTGGTAACTTCACTTTTAGTCTTTTGATGACATAAACACTAATTTATGGCTGCTTGTTTGTTCCAAAACAGCAACAGACTCTTCCTGTTGAGTCTAGAGCATGAAAGTCACACTCCACCTTGCCAAGGACTCTCCTGAGTTGGCCAGGCTCATTCAGAGTCCCTTTGACTTAGGCTGGAAGAGAAAGAATCAAACTGTTAGAGAACGGCAGCAAAAAAGCGATGCACCTGCAATGAACTCCCTTTGCTGTTATTCTCAGGGCCAGACCTAATATAAGGAGTTTCGCAGACCTAAAACACAAACAAAAAGTAAAGCAGAAACTGAAAACCTTCTAGAAGGGAGGCTGCTATTCAGATTTCAGTAAATGAACGTGGCACTGAGAGGAACATGAAGCTGGTAAGACTCCTGACAACCAGGAGTGCCAGATGCCAGTGTTTTGTTGTGATTTGGTTTAGTTTTAGACAGTGTATGAGCAAAATTTTCATGGTGAAGGAATTTGGGGGTGAAGTGGTCAAAGATCCAGGAGCCAGTCAGGAGTATGGCAAGGACTAGAGCTCAGGGATACTCTTTGGTGTGAAGTGGATTAGCTACATGATAGGAAATCTTAGAAAGGAGACAATCAGATCCAGCAGTGGAAATCATCTCACTGGGGCTTATGTATATCTCCAGATTTGTTTTGGAGGTGAAAGTGGACTAATGATAACAACTATTGAAAGAAGGACCCTGGAACTTCTTTCAAATCCCCATCTAAATGATAGTTTTCTCAGTCTTATAGCACATGCTAAGATAGCCTGTATCCTAGGCCTGAGTTATTAAGTGGCAAACTGAAAGCAGTTTGGTGCATTTATTCATTTTGTTTTGTTTTTTGTTTCAGATTATTCTGACAATCACTGAGTACATATCTTCTACTAGGTACTATGTCACTGATGGGAAGGTCCACACAAGGTCCCATCCCACTGATGGGAAGGTCCACAACAAATGGCCTTTGATCTTTGAGAAAGAAACAGCCATGTATTTGGACAGTGATAAAATAATGTCACAAGTGGTAGAAGAAGCAGCAGGGTACATTTAAAATAGATAATAGTAGCATGCAAACACCTTGTTGATCTAGAAAGGGGAATGATTCTTTTCTTCTGAAAGAGACAATAAGATACATTTTACAGATATTTAGTAAATATTTGGTAATAATAATGTCTTCTTACTTTCTTACTGAAGTATGACGCAGTTATAATAAGTTTTACAAATTTTAATGTTCAGCTAAAATTTCCTGTAAACACACCTGAATCATCCCCATTCTGCTAGAAACACAGACTATTTCCATACCCAGAGGTCTCCTTCACTCCCAGCCAATGCCCTGCCCACGGGTGAAACCACTCTTTTGACTTCTGCTCCCTTATGTCAATTCCGAATGACTTGAATTTCACAGAAATGGGATTTTACAGTGTGTATTCTTTGCGGCTGTTACCCTCCACTCACCATTAACTTGTGGAGATTTAGCCAGACTATGTAAATGTCTTTATATTAAAATGAGGCAGCAATGGAAGCCGTTCCTGGATTTTAGGGTATTCTTGGGGAAACTTAATTGGCTGAGGAAGGGAAAACAGATGGTGGGGTGGAAAACAAAGTTTAGAGTTCATGATAGTGGGTTTCAGTTTCGGAGAGGCCACTTGTTAGTGGTGGATCTTAAGAACATCACTCTCTGAACTCCATTTTGCTTCTCTGCAAAATAAAGCTACCATCATACTGACTTTCGAGAGTTGCTAACTTATGTGAAAAATCACTTTAAAGCTGTAAAATCCAATGTAGATAGATTTTTAATCTATTATTAGTTTATTGTTTATGCACAAGTTGATGTGCATGTATATTTACAAATGGCTAAAGAGATATAAATGGCTATTTTTTCTACTATGCCTTTTATAAGCATGTTCTTAGCAGTCAGTTGGGTTTTATTACGCAAATACAATTCAATTAATATTCAACAATTGCCTAGTTAAATTTAAAACTTTATTCTAGCTGCATGTAATCTGAAGCTAAAACATGAGTTGGTTTTCTAAGTCTTGGAATCTTGCTGCCAAATCAAACAATACTTTGAATTTACCAGACTTGCTAACACCTGTAATAATGTGCATTAAAAAATAACCTACCTCAAGCATCTATTTCCTTCTGTTACAAGTCTTGCATTGTGAAACAGCAAAAGCAAACATTCCACAGAAGGAAGGAAAGGTTTTAAATTTCATTTTAGTTTTCTTTTTCCCTTCGATTTGCAGGTTGTGACCACAAAGGCAAAATGCAGAGATGAATGTCTTCTGAAATAAAAAGTGATGGGAGATGGCTAAGACTGAAAAGTTTCAATTTCAGTCAAGTTAAAGTGAAATTTTGAAGCTGACTTTTTAATTTATTGAATTAAATGACAAATATTTAACTTGCTCTTCAGTGCAACTGCAAGTTCAAAATTAGAGAGCAGATTAACTCAAATTCTTCACCAACTGTTGTAAATTTTCCTGCCGGTGGAAAAGAGGGGGAATTCATTTTCTCAATGGCTACATTGCTAGCTATCATCTGGAGTGCTCTGTCTATACACATGAAACCAGAAACGTTGGCGGGAGGAGACATTAACCAATCCACTACCAGGCTGTAAGTAATACCACATCCTCCACCTGGCACCATTAATAATCCTATTCAATGAACCCTTTATTATTAATATTACTGGTATAAAAAAAGTGACCCCAAAGTTACAGGTGTAACTTAATGAGGCCCATGTTGTGGCCAGATGTCTTGCAAGGCCAACCCCACTGCCACAGTACACATCTTTGTGCCTGTTTCATAAAAGGAACCACCTGAAAGCATTCATTTCAAGAGCATATTCATCACGTAGCATGGTCAGTGTGGGAGTGACCTTTTTCAACTTAAGTTTAAACAGATGGGAAAAAACCTGGGAATTATATTCGGCATACCTTTTTTGGAGGTAATTATCTGATTTAAACTGCCAAATACATTTTCTTCTTTTCACTCCCTTCCTGAAAGGCAGAGAGAGCAGGCTGTCTAGCCACAGCCCAGAGCTAGGAGATATGCTTGCCACTCCCCTGGCCTCCGCCTGCTGCCTGCGGAGACCAAACCTTTGACCGCGTTTCTTTTCCATTTTCTGCTTTTGCTAGTATCTAGACTGGATTCTTGTCCAGCCTCCAGTGGCTATTCTGAAGATGAAGTAAGTAAGAATAACACCTAACTATGATGATACAGATTTCTTGATCTCAATTTTAAGACTGGATCTTCCAGAGGAAATAAAGTAGCAAATGAGCATAAAGTTTTTATGCTCATTTGAAACCTTCCTCTTTGGAGACAGACCTGCTTGCTGGACGTCTGTGTCTATAGTGCCTGAAAGTATCACATCTAGGATTCAGATTAGTTTCACTTCCAGCTCTCGTTGACCTTTCTGCAGAGGGCTCAAGGTTGGTGCAGGCAGTGGCTTAGGTGAGGAAACTGTGGGGAGAAACTGTGGGGGGAAGAGACCATAAGCTAAACCTCTAAAAATTATCCTATAATTGTTTTTTGCCATGATGGGAAAAGGGCTGCAGAAAACAAAACAAAACAGAAGGCAAGAATAAGACCAGACAGGCAGAAGCCCTCCAAAGACTATCATGGGGTGGGGGGAGTCTAAGCAGGCTGTTAATTTAGTGCTTCTTAAAAGTCATGTTCCCTAAACCTGTTCATAAAAGAAAAACAAGAGTATCACATAACATGAATGGAAGGACAGAGGATAGGATCATGTGTGAATGAATCAAAGAACCTCATTCCCATAAAAGCCTTCATGCTCATTGTTAAGATGATCCAGGATCCTTGGATGGTTATTTAAACCCCATGTGTTTAGTCTCCAGCTTGTCTCAAGGGGAAGAGTTCCTGCTTCCCAAGTGGCTTGACCAAGAGTCTTTTCCCTACACATGTAAGAGTCTCCTAGAGAAGTTTAAGGAGTGCAATTGACTCCATCTCACTAAATTTCTGATGTCATCAAAATATCAGTAGGGACAGTCTGCTGTCAGTGAAAGATTCCCAAGACTGTCTTAAAGCATTTACCCATGGGTGTGCCAAGTTCCCACCTCGGTGGTTCACTTTTCAGTCCCACTGTAAGCTAGGCATGAGCGGAAAGCAATAAGGAGATGAGCGGTACTAGCTTTCTCATTCAGCTAATGCCCAGGGATTGGATCTCCTCTTCCAAATGCTTACAGCTGCTCTGTGCTCCAGGGAAGGCACACACTGATTCTTCTTTCTCTTTCTTGTCTGTCAGAACGTTTGCTAATCCCTCTCCTCTTACTCTTTCTCTTACATCCTCTTCCTCTTCTTCCTACCTCTGTTCATGTTTCTCCCTCTGCAGACATACACTCTCTTTTTTCAGGGTTCACATGTCAGAAACACATGGCTTCTGGTTACACTTCTAAAGTTTCCACATAACTCATAACTACTTCAGGCTTCTAGGGGAAGAACAATCTCTCTTTGTTGGTTTTAGTTCCATACTTCCACCAGGAATGATTCTAGACTCTCCTAACTAATCTTTCTACCCCTGAAGGAAAGTGTTTTGGATGATCGCCTAGAAATCAACTGGTAATTCTGGTCAAACTTCAAGTAGCAGAGCCTTGGGTAATCCTGGAAAAGCAGGAGATCAAAATTAGATTGTGCAGGTTCTGAGCACGGCCACAATATTTGACTACCCTGTTTGTAGCAAAGTGCTGCTTCTAAAAGAAAACTCTGCCTGAGTCAGAGGTGGATGGAAGTGATTGCAGCAGAGGGAAACTGGAGCCATGGAAACAAATTTAAAGGACATTATTTATTTTCAAGAATGTTTAGCATGGAATTATTTATTTTTTATTTATTTTTTTTTTGCGGTACTGGGGATCGAACTCAGGACCCTGCGCTTGCTAGGCAAGCGCTTATTCCACTGAGCTATATCCCCAGCCCCTAGCATGGAATTATTTATCATAGTGAAATGATTAGCAAATATAAAAATGTCTAACAATCAGGGATTAGCTAAGCAAATAATCATCGTAATAAATTAAGATTAAGCCATATGCTAAAATATTGTGTCCTCAACACAAATTCTGTTATATTATTGAGGAAACATACTTCAGAGCTCAGTATTTCATAATTTCCCCTCTTGCGAGACATAGATATTGCATCGTGTAACTCAAAGTCACGGAGTCTAGGAATAGTTGATCCCAAACCCATCCTTGGCAAACCCAAACCAACCTTTCTTATGGAGCTATTATCTAATCCCAATTAGAGAAGATTTTTAAATCTCTAACTTGTTCTTTTTCCAGCAGAACTGAAAGTCGTTATATGATTTGCAAGGGATTTGATAAAAATCATTGTTATTAACCTGTTGTACAAAACACGTTTTGGAAACATCAAGACCATCAGCCAGAAAACGAAAAATCATCTGCGCTGGCCCTCTTCCACAGTATAAAATACAAACCTTTGCTGCCTTAGGACCAAGTCTGAGAAGAGAGTCACAATGAGAAAGACAAAAATCACTCTCTGGTTGCATCTTATGAGTGGAAAAATACTCCGTTTGAGATGCCACTGCTATCAATTGGAGCACTTACAGTTCCTTTGTAAGCTCTCTGCTGTTTGGTGGGCTATTAGCTATTTGAAGGAAGTGGTGCTTTAAATCATTCTTTAAAGCCAGTCTTAAGAAAAGTGGGGAAAGCACAGTAAATGAGTAAATAAAGTTCAAAGAAGGCTGCAGTGGCCAATGAAACAGCTAGCTATTTGCCAGCAGGGCCCTTGTAATACCCAAGCCTGGAGCCTCTGCACATCATTATGCCCTTGCTACAATTATGCACTTGGCAAAAGCAGTGTCTTTTGTGAGATATCCGCGATCAGGGCTCATGGAACTGGCTTATAGAGGTGTCACTTTAATTGTGGTACAAGAAAGAGTAGCGCTCTGATCTCAAAAGGACAGAATACTTGTAAAATTTATGTAGCTCTTTAATACAGTGCGCTTTGCTTTAAAGAGGTGGGGGATTTACATGTGTTAAGTGCTCCTACAAATCTACTTTACCCTTTCTTGGAAAAGGGCAACACAATAATAATAGTTAAATTTATGTGTATGATGTCTGTATAGTAGAGCTGCTCACATCAGTAAATATTACACAGTAGACTAACTGCTTCTGCCTTTAATCTTTAAATATCTATAACAAAATGCTGTTTTCTGAGTGAGGGACCCTTCACCCATACTCGTTAAAACCTTTGTGGTCTGGTTCTGTATTATGAACAGAGGATTATAAAATCCAAACTCAAAACGGGCTCCGTGCCCTGTGTTGTTTCCAGATTTTGCCCACCCTGCATGTAGATGTCAGTGCATTCTTTCTTAAATAACATTTTCAAAAGCCATGCTTTTCTATTGAATTTTATATCCTATTTTCATCTCCCTGTCCTTATAAGTCTCCAACAACTTTATTTTGGTTTTATTTTTCCACTGGGGAAAAAGTTGTTTCTCATTTCTCTTCAGCATGAATTTGAAAGCAAATCTTCAAAGTATTAACTCGTTCACTTGCTCATCATACACACATACCGTGGACTCAATATTTAAGCAGTATAGTTTAAAAAGAATATATATATATATATATATATATATATATATATATGGGCTTTAGACAGTGGCAAGTACAAAGATGTGAATCCTAATTTCATGACTCTTAACTAATAAAGCAGGCAGAAAAGAGAAGTATTTAGTGAGAGTAAACCCCTGGATGGGCTCTAAAACAGTTGAGAGAGGAAGCTTATATTTCTCATAGACTGGGATGGGCAACTAAAGGAGGGGGACACAGTGAAGAATTGGACCTCACAGCACACCAATCAAGAAGGCAGGGTGCAGGAAATATCAAGATGAAAGAGAGAAAGAAATGAGAAAGAAGGATAAAGAAAGAAATGAAAGAGAACTTTGGGGGGTGGGAGGTGATTACATAGCCTTTCTATGGGGAGGATTCAGAGAACAAGTTCCTAGGCCATGTTTGCAAAGTGCTTTCCCTCTGGGGGCCCCACTCGCCAAGAGTGGAAGTTGTTTTTTGAGCTAAAATACCAATCTTCTAATGAAGCATTTCAAATGATTGAACTTTCAAAGGTTCTTAACTCAGATGATTGACATTCTAAGAAAGCAATATTTTGATAACTGGTGCAAACAGGGTATGAAATCTATAAATTACTACTTTTATGTTTCAATTTCAAAAATCATATCATCCATTATTTTCAAGTATGGCGAGACATGTGACTTGTTTGCTTTTGCTTTTCCCTAGAGACAGATGTAAATTCCTACTGCTTCCCGTGCACTGTTCATGGAATATCATGCATACTCCAGGCACACATGCACCACACCATAGAGTGTTGCAGAGTAAAAAGACATCGCTGGAGAGCCAGAGGATCAGTGAGGCTGGAGATTATAGTTACTGAGATCTTGGACTTTGCATTCAAAGGGTCTTTTCTTCCTTCTGGTAACTGAACTGTGGGGTGGCAACCTTAATGGCTTCAAGGGGAAATAGATTAATAAAAGAAGCTAGCTCATGGGGCTGCTAGAAGGGGCAGGTAAGAACATAGGGCTTTTGGGATAAGTTGCCATTGCTAATATATACCTGAGACTTTCAAACTAGGCTGTATTCCACAGTTTCTCACACAAATATTTTTAGAACCTATACAGGAAGTAGCAAAGAGAATAAAATAATGTGAAAATAGGGTGTCAAGAAACTGTGAGAAAAGTCAATAGATGCTATCCTTCATTTAAATTTGAATTTAATTTTTTTGTAAGAAGAGGAGTATGGGTGTATTGAAGATTTTTTGTCCCATTTGTACAACTCAAATAGTCAGCTGAAATTATAGACATGGTACCTTCTATTATAATGAAGAGAGGATTTCAATCAATACATCTCCAAAATCCAGGTCAGGTGACAGAAAACATAACAAAGACCAATCGCAAAAGGATGGAGGACAGAAGGGCTGGGGCAAGGATCACAGAGTAGAAATCTCAAAGACCAAAATCCAGTTCACCTACAGAAGCTACCACTTCCTATATGGGTTACCTTTGTAATATTATGGTCAGGACTGCAGAATAAAACCTGGGTCAGGGAGAGGTATCTGGGACGTGTCATCTGTGCACACTTTGAATCTGAGAGTTTGCATTACATTTACACAGAATTCTCACCCACTGTCTCCAAATGGTGCTGTTCCTGCCCTACTCTGTTCTTCTGTGCAACTCATAGCAGATGTATGCTTTCCTCCAAGTGTCACGACTTATCAATTTGTAATTGAAATTAGAAACCAAATAATCAGTGATTAAATATTGTAGCTCCAGAACTTCCATTTGGTTCTTCTCCTACGTTTTTCTTTTTCCTCCATAGTATATTTTCTTAGGTTTCTTTTCTCTCCTATTTTCATGTTCAGTCATTTAGACTTATTCACTTTAGACTCTGTCAAATTTTTGTTAGCTGATGCTCTTGGTGGTTCAAAATCCTTCTGTTTTTTGCTGTCTTTTGACTTGTTTTGTACAGATGATCTGTTCAGTTTTTAAAATTTTGAATCATGAGCTTTTCTCTAGCAGGGGTCTGTATGTGGCCTGGTTAGCTGATAGTTTTATTCTTTCTTTTTTGGGGGGGGGGCAAGTTTGAATTTTCTGCTTCGTGGTGCCCAGAAGTATTACTGATCCACAACTGCATTTTATGTTGAGTCCCTAGCTTAAGAGTTTCAAACTTAAAAGTTACTTAATTCAATACCTCAGTCCCGTAAACACTAACTTTAAATCCCCTCCGCCTTCCATCATCTTGGGGTGTCCCTTCCCCCTTTGTCTCCCTTGCTTCTCCCTTCTGTGTCGCCCTTCTCCTTTTCTCTTTCTTCAGTTTAGTTAAGCTCTAAAAGAAATGCCTGTTACAGAGGGTGGCTTTTCATGTCTCATTACCCTTCTCTGGTGTTTGAGGCAAAACGTCCCACCATATATGTATGCAGTGATCCTGAACGCAGGTGGCTCAGGCCCTCTCATAAGCACCCAGATATCTGGACCTTTGCAGAGAACTCCTCCCATTTCCTACAGTACCTGTGTCACATACCTGGGGCTTTTCCTGACGTCCCTTCATACTGTCATGGGTGAGAGGTTTTACTCCTGCTGCCTTGTTTTATTTGGTCTGTTCATCTTTACCTGTTGAAATGAGACCCTCCCTCCGAGCCCACCTCAAATGGCTCCTTCTTCATGAAGCTGGCACTAATTCTGAAGCTAGTATAAACCTTCCTTCCCCTGACATACCTATAGGATTATCGTACATTTACAAAAAAGTCAAAGGCAGAAGAGAACAAGAGATCTATCAATGACTTGGAGACTCAAAGGATCCAGCCAAGAGCCTGGCTCCCATGGCAGAGGGGTCTGAGTTTACATCAGAAGGCCAAGGAGTCCACAGTGGAAGACTGAAGGTCTGTGCCGGAAAGCCCTGGGGCTGGTGCTGAAGGCCAGAGAGTCTGTGTGAGTCAAGAGACCATGCCCAGGGGAAGTCAAAGACCAGAGCTCCTCCAAAGAGGACAGCAGGGACCAAAGCTCAGCAGCCTTTGTTCTTCTGAGGGTAGGAGACAGGTGGGAGGTGAGACTCTATGAGTCTCTGGCAGCCCCTGTAGGTGAACTTCAGTAGAGCTTATCAGCAGCATGCAATTTTTGCCTCCTGCTCTCCTTCTATGTTATTTTGACAACAATCCTCAGGTAGATCTTCCATGCCCAGAACCATGCTGACTCAGTTCAGCTGGGTATTCCAAGATGACCATTAGTTAATCCACCACACATGTGCAGTAATTTATTTATGCACTTACTTTTTTCTCTAACTAATTTTTGTAAAATGCCAGAGGCAGAACTAGAGTATCATGCCTCTATATTCCCTTTAGGATTTGGAATACTGCTTGGTCAGGCACTTAAGGAAAATAAACGTGTGTGAGTTTTCAATTTGAATCTATTTGAGTAAGAAGGATAAGATAGCAAAGATGTCATCCATGGAAGACTGGATGTTCTTTTAAAGTTTCTCTTTTTATCTCCCTGCTATTTGAAATTTTTTATGCTACAATGAGAGCTCAAACCTGGAGACATTCCTAAGAGGGATCTTCATTAATTTCAATACAGGATGAGATAAAAGAGGGCAGTATCAGTTCCTTTAAAACAGGTGGAAGAGGGGAAGGAAACGTCCTCTCCGTTTTGTGATAGTTTGGTGGGAAGGGGTAGATGTTGGATGAATCAACAGTAAATCAGGCATTGAGGAGAAAGCTGAGCTCTATGGAGATACATTTTTCTCCACTCCTGGTCTGCCTTGGGACCAGAACTGAGCCTGCTTACCAAGAAAGGAAACTTTGCCCTGGATAATCATGTCTCCATCAACTTTTCTCAGGGCCTTGAAGAGGAGTATTTTCCTTTTAACTTTCAAATTTTGTAAAATTTCACCTCCTAAGATCAAATCTACCATTGCTGTTGGGAAGAGTAGGAGAAATTCTTCTGGACTTAGTTGTTTACATATAATAGCATAATTTTACTCTAACAAAAATAGAATTATGTTATATGCACTGGTCTGTCATGAGTTTTTTTTCCTTTTCCTTTTAATGAACAATACAGTGCAGACAAATCCTGTGTAAATATACTTGCGTGTAACCATTTTAAAATAATTCCACTGTAGGGTACTTGCCTTTAGCAATCTGAAATTTACTGTATAAACTCCACTTCAAGCTCTATGATTCTAAATTTACTAGTCTAGTTCACCCTGTCAAAGATTTTGCTTAGTAGTAGAGAAGAGAGCCATCCACTTGCAAGTTCCCTTTGGAACTACAGGGAGATGCCCTGGAGCCACTAGCTCCAGGAGTGGGCTAGCAAGGCCACCGTCCTGAATTTTCCAGCTCACTTGCTAACCATTTAGGTACCCCTGAGTAGGGTTTCTAGGAAGATCCACTTCATTCTGAAGGGAATCTGAAGGAAACGTGATCACTACTGCTTGGAAATGTCACCTACCAGAGAGGCAGTACAGCATCATAGTTAAGCTACTTAGATTTAAATCCAGCTTTGCCTCCTACCAATTGTGTGATATAAGGAAAAATTATTGTATCTTGTACCTCTATTTTTTCATTTGTAGCATGGGGCTAAAAATAAGAACTTTACAACATTCTTATGAGGACTAACTGATTTAAAACCTATAAAGTAGTCAGAAAGCCTGGTACATAATAAGTGCCTAATTAAATGTTAGCCTGGTATTGATACAGGCAGGATACTGAATAGCAAGAAGAGGCAGCTCAGGTGACAACTGAGTATAGTGACTTAGGCAGCAGCTGAGAATTCTGACAGAGAGACAAGGGGATCTGCTGGTTCTCACAGGTATGCTGACTGCTTCCATCCTCCAGGTCTGCAAGCACTGGTCAGGTCTTCCTTGTGGGTCTTACCACCCACCTGCCATACCCAGTGCTTGTGCTGAGTTTTTCCAGTACAAAACAATGCCACAGGACCACCAAGTACATGCAAGTGCCCTTGGCTCTAGTACCATTTGGGACTAACTAGTTCTTTGCTGTGGGGCTTATGCTGTGCATCTTAGGACAGTTGGCAGCATCCCTGGCCTCTACCCACTAGATGCCAGTAGCGTACACTCTGTTAAAACAACTAAAAATGTCTCCAAGGCATTGCCAGTGTCCCTGGGGAGGCACATGTGCCCCTGTGTTAGAATCACTGGTATAACCTAGTACTGGGTGTAGAAGCTGCATTTTCTAGCTGCTTCTTGCATGCAAATCTTACCTCTATTAATAGACTCTGAGAATTTGCAGGCGGGGACAACCTTGTATCCTACCCACCCACCAGCACAGCGCTGGATCCTCAGACTTCACTTAAGTACTTACTGCTTAATGCAAAACAATCAGGCTAGTTGGTTAACATTTTAATTTCTGATTTGTGCTAAGATTGATTTAAATAGAGGTGACATCAAGACTAATTATTTCTGCTAACTCTTGAAATGTCAATTACTTCAAAACACATCCTTTACTTAAAATACATTAGCACAACTCAGGATGGGGTGGGTTTTTGTTTTGGGGTTTTTTCTTTTCTTTTCTTTTTGGTCTTTTCTTTGATCACAATTCTGTATGTACTTCACACAATAGCTGGTATATAGAAAGTTTGACTTTGACTGCTATCTATTCATTTCCTCCTTTACAATGCACTAGAAATATCTCAGATGCACCGAGGACGTCTTTCCAGAGACCCCTTTGTCACTGATGTCATGATGTCTGAATTTTAAATTGCTAGAGATGCTCAGGCAAAGAGGGGGCACGAGGGATTTGCTCTGTGCCTCACACATGGCCTGGTAGTGTGTGTTCATAGCAGCCCTGGCAGGAATGCTAGAGGAGACTGTTTGTTCCCTGCAGAGCCTTATTATCATGACATTTATCACATTCTAATAAATACAAATTCCGCGTTTCTAGTTTTGCTGCAACTTCATATTTTATACTTCTTTTTGTCTTGCAAATGGAGGCATGCCTGTGAGTACAAACACTGCTGAGTGCCTGGGGGAGACATGCGTAATGCTAGGCTCATCCCTTACTGCAAACTGCCACCACTGTACTGAAGAATTAAGCTGAGATGGAAGTCATACCTGCCATGGCTTTCTCCTGGAGCCAGGGAAAACTCTTCGTCATGCTTGAGGGGCTCGTAGGAACATGCATGCAGGGGCCAAGAGCCAGAGGCACATCCTCAGGTGAGGCTCTTGAGAGGCCCTGGGAAGAGGCATTTGTATTCTAGACTTGTACGGGATCAGATCCTCGGCTTTGGGGATTGAGACATGACCAGTCATACTGAAGGGGATCCGTGCCAAGGACGGAGTCGCACAGCACAACTCCTGAGCTTGGGTCCGGCGAAGGCTCTAACAACCGGTGTATGGTGAGAAGAGAAGCTGTGGGCGGGATAGTACCCAAGCCTCCAGTGGGCATGGCCATCCCAGGGCAGGTAGCCATCAGAAGATAATTTAGTGGGCTTAGAGTAAGCATAAAGGGACATGGCTATATGGTCTAAAGATGGACTGCCCTAAAGCCAGACCCTGAGGCATCAGTTCCCCCCAAAAGAAGCACTTGCTTCCCATAGTAACCCAGGAGAATTCTGCCCACTGCGATTCTCTTTTCTAATTTGGGGCTGGAGATACTTAAAAGCACATCTTCAGTATTTCCAAGGCCAACAAATTATTTTCTGACACTTATCTTCCTAAAAGTATCCTTCGGAGAGCATGTTCTCTTCTGGCATGCCACCCAGGAAGCAGAGAAGACGTGGGTGAGTCCTAAGGCAAAGGAGAGCTGGGTTTTAACCAATGCCCTTCTGAGGAACAGGGAAGTGATGAAAACACCAGCTCCATGCAGGAACGAAGAAAGCAAATTAGGACATCTATTTTCTTAACAACTCTGAATATCTCTGTTTTGATTCTTCAAGGATAGATTTAAGATTAAACTGACAAAAGACAGATTTCTTTTTCTTTTTTTTAAATCTTTGATTGAGGATGGATGGAGGTAGGAATGGTCCACACTTCCGGCTGCTACAACAATGAATGTTGAAGGAGTGAGAAAGTGTATAAAGTTCATGTCCCCAAGGGAGGCAGCACAGAACAGTGGTGAAGAATGCAGATGCCTGACTCACAACGAACTCTTAGTTCTGAGTCCTGGCTTTGTCACTTGCGCATTTGGGCAGCTGACCTTTCATTATGCCTCTGTTTTTTGTCTCTAGAGTGAGACTAACAAGAATACCAGCAAGGCTCATGGTGGGGAACGAGTGAGTGAGTACAAAAAGCCTAGGTCCGGGCCAGGTGCACAGTCTAGGCCCTTCAAAATATTATCAGTATTTGCTTTCAATCGGTGAAGTTGAATTTTAAATTTTGGGTAATTTTTGAGCAAAAAGAATAGTCATCATTTAAGTGTATTTTATGTGTCTAAGTCCTAGTCCGTATTTTCTCTCTGAAACAAGGGGAAAGGTATAGACAAATCTATATAAAATTATAGGATTGAACATTTGGAAGATCTTCCTCACTGTCTTTATTTTGTATCTACTGAGGCAGGAGCACATAATGGAGGCCACAAAGCTGGAGCCATGGAGGGTAGGCTAAAAGAAATGACATTCATGCCTCCTAAGTCCTGACTTCCCACCCAAGAACTCTGTCTTACTCTAAGGATGGTCACATCCGGTAAGGCTGACAGAGGAGTTCTCCCAGAAAGGACAGGGATTTTCCTTCCCTTCCTCTTTATTTAACTTATAGCAAGATAGATGATAGATAGATAGGTAATAATTAGAGAGATGATAGATTATATAAGTTTGTCTCATCACTGTGTCACAAGATGTGAATCACTCATGAAATTCATCACTAGGAATTTCAACAGGAAAATTGGTAGTCAGTAAGGAGAGGAGCTAATGATGCTAAGGGACGTTGCTGTGACACTGGCTGTCTGTAAGTAGGACATCACCACCTTGAGGTTAAGCATTCCTGCTCATGTCAATACTTGTGTAAGTAAGCCACAACCTAAATAGCTTGCTACCTACAGACATTGCTTTTAAAGTTTATTTGGTGTCAGGATTTTAGGATTATTTAGAAGAATTATTGAAAGTCTCAAGAACTTTCTGTGAGGAAAAACAAATCTGAAAAGGCTCTATTACCAGCAAGAACAGCAGCATCTGCTGAAGAACACACAGCAACCCTACATTCAGATTAGGACAGGAAGTGAAAAAAATAATATAAAATAACACAGCCAATTGAAACTGCAGGAGGACACAGTAGACAGAATGTAATTAGTTGGGTTGACTGTCAGCCAAAACCTCAGGCAGCCACCCCCTTGTTCTTATGAAAACTGCCTGGAGATTTTTAATGATGATGAGCAGTTAGGATCTTGGTTTTAAATCTTCTCTGAAATGCAGGGCGCCATCATTCCCTCCAGCAATGCTGGGATATGGGTTCTGGGTTGGCAGCAAAGAGTTTTCGGAAAGGTGAACCTTTACTCCTTAAGCCACAGTGACTTCTATCCTAACGTGTTAGGTTTTGTCAGAGCTTTAACCCCAACTAGTTGGGAAAAATTTATGATGAGTTGGGTGATATTTTAAAATGAAGACACTTTGCTGCATGGAATTTAAACTTGGGGATTGGGGAATGAGCACCTTAATTGTAGCACTTTTCTCCCAAGGGTGTGATGCAAGGATTCTGGATGACGTGTCACAACAGTGTTAGTTCCATGTCTAGATTTGAAAAAGCTCGGTGACACAACGTGCAAGGACATTCGCTAGCAAATGCTAGTGCCGCTTCTTCTGCAGGGTCTGTGAAAGAACCATGGAAGGGGAGTGGAAAAATCACAGACACAGAGTCAGAAGAGTCTCAGCTCTGTCTCTCACTTAGATGGGTGTGCCAGAGCTGCCCCTCAGCCAATCCAAACCTCAGGCCGAGGAGGCAGAAAGAATCTGGGCTCTGATTTCCCAAATCTTTTTACATGATCAAATCTGTTACTTTCTTGTTATTGTTGCTTTTTCGTATGAATACAAAAGGTACCGCTGATGGTGATTTCCATGCCTGAGACTGGGAATCCGAAAGACCAAGCTGGCCCAGGCCTCCCTCCATGCAGACTGTGTGTTCAATCTATCCTATGGCTAATGGCTGCAGCTGCTTCCTGCAGAGCCTGTTATAAGATCTATAAAAGGCCGAGATATTATGGTTTCAGAAGCAGGTAATGAGCATACACAAAAACCACATGGTTTTTTGTTCTTTCCATTTCGATTTTTGGTTTGTGGGCTTTCTGCACAGGAGTTCATGGGTATGATGCCAACTCTCACAGACAACAAGGATTTATTGTATTAATAATCTGCAAATTATGGATTGCAAAAACAAAGACATTTGGGGATTTCATTGAACTTCTACCAAAAAGATGCCTGCATGCTGAGGTTTTCAAGTTTTTCTCTGTGCCCGGTTGAAATTAATTATAAACTATACATCTATTTGCATATTAATTATGGAAACATACCATGGAATATATTTAGAATATAGTACAACAAGAAAGCATGGCAATTCATAAATATTGGTACCAAATCAAATAGAATCCCGAACTAAGTTTACCCCCAACTAGGCTTAATATCTTTCTTTAGTGCTCTAGGAATTTAAATCATTCAACTTGATAAAGGGGAAACCCTTTTGCAGTTTTTTATTTCAGAGTGTTTATAAGAGTATCAACTTGAACTATGACAGAAATACTGCTCTGAAATGAATTAGAATGTTTTGGGCTGATAGTCGCCAGCATGGTGTGAGCACCTTGTTCTATACCTGCCCCACAGAATATGGCTCTAAAAAATAGCATTCAAGTTGTGAAAATTGCTTTGAAAAGTGAATCTTTTTGTTGAGGATTACACTCAATACATGAGCATGTACTGTGAGTATTATACACAGTGTTGTCCGAAGGTCTCTGGCCAAGGGACACTTTTTTCACAGAGCATCTCTCTGCATCACTGTTCTTTGGGAAATCCTGCTTCTGGTTACTTGCTGTCATCTCCACCTGTTTCTGTTCCATGGTTTCTTCTCAGCTTCCTTTGTTGTGTCTCTGGGGCCTTCACCTGGAACTGGAGCTAGACAAGTAGAACAGACACAAGTAGAATCACATCTGCTTCTTTATTTTAGCCTTGTTTATTTCATTAGAGCCTGTCCTACTGCTCACATTAGCCCTTTCTGGCTGGACCTTCGAGTCCCACGCACAGTCTGCTTGCTTCTAACCTGAAACAGCAGGACTACTGTGGGAGAGAAAAAGTGTCTCATTGCCAGGTCAACTCTGTATAGTGCACAGAGGTCTATTCAGTATGAGGTCCACTGTCCTAAGATGGGATTTAGGAGCTAGAGCCACTGTCTCTTGCAGACTTTCTTACACTCAGTGGGCTAGGGTTGTTTGATACGTCATTCCTGGAATTCAGTTCTCGGGAAGTTCATCCCCTTCATGAGCAAAGTACAAGCACACAGGGAGATCTGGAGAGCTCGAGAAAGGAAAAGAAAAAGAGGGAGAGCAACAGAAAACACTTCTCTAGCTTCTGTTATATAATGAGCACAGCGCCAGGTGCTTTGCATACAGATCTCAGCCACAATCCCATATTAGGACTGAATTTTAAAAGGGTAGAAAAGTGAAGAAAAAGAGAAGGGGAAAAGAACAAGTTGGGGAGCTAAATAGAGTATCTCTGCTCAGAGAAGGAGTTGTGCCGCCTCTTCAGACCAAATTTCCATCTGGGTCTTTATCTGTCCCTTCCCACTGGGATGGCGACAGCCCTACAGCTCCGCTCCACTCCATAAGCTCTTCTGCACTGGCCTCTTCCTCTCTTGAGCATTAAGGGCGTTATTCTTTCTGTGCTCCGCACCATCACCTCTCTGTCTCCTCTGTTCTCATTAACACTCTTATTCACCCTCCTTTCCCAGTTGCTCTTCATATTCAGCTCCGTGCAGACTGGCTTTGACCCTGCCGCGCCACACCAAATTTAACCAGCAGGATCACCGGTGACCTCCAAATAGTCAAACCATGCAGAAAATATTGAATTCTCCCTTTCCCTGGAGGATGCGCAGCACACTGCATTCTTGACACTTTCTCCTTTTTGATTTATTGCTCTCGGTCCTTTGTATTTCTCTTAACCCTTTCCTTTCTTCTGAGACCTACGCCGGTTTACCGTCGTTCCCCTCCTTTAAATGCTAGTGCCTACCGGGCTCCTCTTTTTTCCTCTGCTTTTATTTTACCTATTATCTTTGGATTAGCTCCTCTACTCCTTTATCTAACTTTCTCAACCATTGTAAGCCCTGGTTCCCCGCATACCAAGGCCTCCTCAACTCTAGCCTGTGTTTTCAGTGTTTGCTTGATATTGCCATGAGGAGGTTGCCCACTCAAGTTCATTTTATTTCCGCTCAGATCTGTTTCTCTTTCCAGAACCCAGTCCTGAGTTTAATGGCACATTTTCCCAGTTACCTACATTGAGAGTCATTCACCCCCCTCTAAACTTCTCGCTGCTCTCTCTTCTCCACTAAGCAAGCCTGAGCTTGGCATCGTGGACAGTCCTTGAACATGTCCAGGGCCTCTCTAATATTTCTATTGTAGTTCAAAACAGAAAAACAAAACGAAACAGGTTTTTAAGGATGATATTCAAAGCGCTTTCAACACTGGATGTGGCCGATGTTTTCAGCCTTGTCTCCTGCTCCTCTCCTTTTCAAATTCCCATTCTGGAATTTTTGGAATCTGGCATATTTCCACGAAACCCCCTGTCTGCAGCTCCCTCAGTGCGCTGAGTTCTTTCTTGCCTAGGTACATTTCTTTAGAATTGTCTTCCTAACCATAAGCATTCTCTGTGTATTACTTAAGGCCTATTTCTCTTGGAGAAACGCCCTCAGTTCCCTCCTTCCTCTCATGATCTGGCTCATGGATCCTCTGAGTTCTTTCTGCTCATTATAGGGCAGCCTGGTGTAGGCCTTCTCATACTGCGTTGGGATGCTCCTTTGTCCAAACTCCATCCTAGACATAGGGATTTCCCTCTGCCCTCCTGTACCATCTGGCACAGTCTGACATGGCTCAGAGTTAAAGGACGAACCAATTTCAAGCTCTATTCCCGAACCCTGCTCTTCTCAGGTGTCACCCGACTCCCAAATGACACAGGTGCCCTTCTCTTTTGTGTCTGTACAGCCTCCTTCATTGTTGCTTCCCCTCTTTGGGTAGCAGAAGGAAAGTTTGGGGCAACTGACATAACTTCTCTATACCTTCTTTCTTCTGTTTTTAAATGAGAAGAATAGCAATTCAATTCAAGGGACTGTGAAAGGATTCAATGAGAAAATGCATGTACTATTTTATCACAGTGCCCATAATATAATATATGCTCAATAAACATTAGCCACTGGTATTGCTAATATATGAAGATGTTTTAAAATTCCAGGGTTAGTTGCTTGTGCACAGGACAGAGCGGAAGATTTTAATGTAGATGATAGAACATTAAAAGTTACCCTTGGTCATGTGTTGTTGTACACTTTTCCCTGTTACTCCATTTGCTTTTTAGTAACAGTGATCACATAGAAATTTCACTTATTATTTTTGTCCATTTGCTTTGTTCACCTTGCCTAACCAGTATCTCTACATTCTCTTTTTGGCATTAGCAACCTTGTCTTTTGGGAAACTGCTAGTACCACAAGTCATGTGGTCCTCATGGGGGATGTAGACCCAAATGTCCTTGCTAGCTCATTATTCACCCAGAAAGTAGGGACCTGAGATGAACTAAACCCGGAGGCTCTCTTCTAAGATGTTGTCACAGGACCAAACTTCCTTGGCACGAGTCATGGCCAGTATCATACACATTTCTGAAGTTTTCTTTTAGCTCTTCACTCTCTAATGTTTGATTGTTTCTTTTTGTGAACTTTGAGTTCACTATGTCCCTAATAGATTAACTTTCCCTTACATTTGCAATGAAGTAACCACTACAAGCACTACAAGTATAACCTTGCTCAGCTGCACCAACACTGAATGAACAATTATCTTTTAAACACAAGCAAGTTGGAAGGCTGGTGATTTTTTGTCCTGGTTTCAGAGATTGTAATCCAAATGTGACATGGAAGGAAATACAAATACAGTTCAGGGAGTAATAAATAGTTGGTAGCTAGTATTAGGTTAAATCATATACAATTGCTCTTTTTGAAAGCAAAGTCTTTTCCCAATTTTGTACAAGTCAATGTAATAGAATTGTAATGGAAGGAGGAGGAGAAAAAGAAATAATGGGAAGGAAAAGAAATAAGAAGATGAACACTATGAAGTGGGAAAAGCTCCATGTAGGAGGTAAAATTCATGTTGTACCTGGAGGGTTGAGTAGGCCCTGAGGGAAAGGAAAGGGTTTGGCTGATAGGAAGAGAAGATTTAAGAAGGCACAGAAATGAGGATAAGCATGTTTCCTGAGGGTCAGTAAGAGAGCTATGCCTGATATTAGCAAAGAGCAAAGCAGTGGAAAGTATTCAATGATAATCACATAAATAGTTGTGGTAGACAGAATGACAGTCTCCAAAAGTGTCTGTACCCTCATCTCTAGAATCCAGGAGTATGTGAGAATTCATAGTAAGAAAGAATTAAAAGTGCAGATAGATGAAGATTATTTACTACATAATTTTAAAATAAAGATCCTGTTCTAGGTTGTACTGGTATATTCACAAAGGCAATTATAAGTAGAACAGAAAAGTAGAAGAAAAATATGGAGTATGATATCCAAAGCACTCAGTGGACCATTGCTGGCTCTGGAGATGCAAAAAAGGGGCCATGAGCCAAGGAATGTGGGCAACTTCTAGAATATGAAAAGAATAAGAGATGGATTTTTTTCCCTACAGCCTCCAAATGCTGGCATAGCTCTGCTGAAACATTTAGCCCACGGAGACCTAAATTGGATTTCTGACCTTATAGAATGGTAAAATAATAGATCTGCATTACTTAAAGTCACTAAATTTGGGACAACTTTTTACAGTACCAATAGAAAACAAATATAATAGCATTTAAAATAATTAATAAAAGATAAGGAACAGAGGCTGACCAGTTAGAAGTCCAAGCAACCAAAAGTAGGTGCTGGACATCTGCTCAGGGCAGATGGGGTATTGCTGCCTTACAGAGGACCTTACACTTGACTCCATGGACAAGGAACCTACTGAGGTCTCAAGTAGAGACATGTCCTCATAAAGACAGATCAGTGTGGTAGTGAAAGGAATGTTAGATCAGCAGTCTTTCCTCACACATCTCTAACCACACTGGGGGTAAATTTTCATTTAAAAGTTGCTTGATTTAAACAAACTAGCACTTTTATAACTCTGTATGATTCACCTGTGGGACCTGCCAGATCATTTCGTTTGATTATATTGTGTATAAATTATTAATGCAGCAGATCCTGTTGGTGTTTATTGCTCATACTAGGCATGGTTCTTTGGCAGTCACTTCTCTCAGCAAGAGAGTCAACTAAATGAAAAAAAATTAAAAATTTATAACATTTAAAGGCTTCTTTCTTATATAACAAAGTTATAAATTAGAAGGAACGATGTTTTTTTTCTTCCCTCTTTCCTCAAAACATGAGATGTAATGGCAGAGATTAGGACTATTCTTGAGGCTGCAAGTGAAAATGATAGAACTATTTCAAGAATTTTTGTGACCCACTTTGGGGAGTCACTCTGAAATAAAGTACAATTGTGTTTACTTTCTCTTCCTTTCCTACAAAGAGTCAATAACACAATCTTTTTTTTGATCCAAAACTATTACTCCATTTATGCAATTAGTAATTTTAGAATGCTTCCTAAGTTAAAAAAATCACTTACATGCACAGAACTCTTATACATTAGAAGTCATTTAGATTGTGAGTTCTATAGCATGGTGTGTGTTCATCTGTCCCTTGGGTTATTAAAATGGGGCCCAAGTGTAACAACAGTAGGGCACAGACTTAGGCTCTGATGGATGTAGTTTCAGATCTCAACTCCTTCACGTACCAGTCCCGCTTCTCACACATGTTAACTGAAACCTTTCAGTTTTCATTTCCCACCTATAAAACCAGGGTAAAAATAATGTCTTCAGAAAGCTGTTATCAATAAAAGGCACACATCTGGAGGTTCCTTTGTGCCAAGATGTTCCATCATTTATACCCATTAGCTCACTCGCTCCTTATAACACCCCCATGTGATTAGTACTACTTTACAAATGAAGCAACCTAATGGTGCGGTTCATCTATGACTCTAGTGTGTTCCCCAAAGTTATACATATCAGAGGCTTGACACCCAGGGTGGTGATGTTGATGTTTGATGCAATTTAAGTGATATAAATCAGACCACAAGCTTAAATATATTAAGAACTGAGGCCAAGCGGAAGGAAACGAGGTCACTGGAGATGCTGCCCCAGGAGGCTTGAGTGCGGTTCTTGGCAGACTCTGCTTAGTCTCTGTGGAGCGGGTTGTAATCAAAAGAGGGATCCTGGCCATTAAAACTGACTTCCTGTCTCACCGTGTGACTTCTCCCTCTTACATGTGCTCCTCCCCACCATCCACCATGTTGTGACGCAGCCCGGGGGACTGTCACCATAGGTTGAAAAGATGGGGCCACTCAATCTTGATTTAGCTTCTACAATTGTGAATTCAGTAAAACTCTTCTCTTTATGAAGTACTCTGCTTCAGGTATTTTCTACATAGTGATAGCAACCAGACTAACTCATGGAAGCCCAAAGAAATTCTTTATAATTTGCCCAAAGCCTTACAGCTATAAGCAGAGTTGGATCTGAACCCAGGTAGTCTGACCCCAGAGCCTGTGATCTTAGCCATTCAGCTTAATTACTGGTTTCTTAATTCACATCTCACACATTATCCAAATAACACTCAACTTAAAAACCAGTTTTATTCCAAAGTATTCTTTGAAGTTGGGTATCTTCCACTTTGAACGCATTTTCTCCTAAAATTTTGCTAAAAAGTGTAAATATATTCCTAAAAGAGAAATATATAAGCAAAATCAAATGTTACTGCAAATACACTATTGTATGTAAGTAGTAATATTTTCTTCTAGATTTTTTTTTTTTTTTTTTTTTTTGGTACTGGGGATTGAACTCAGGACCCTGTGCTTGCCAGGCAGGCACTTATTCCACTGAGCTATGTCCCCAGCCCCTGTAAGTAGTAACAGTAAACTGCAGAAGAGAAGAGCTCTAAGACATCAGGAATGGAATACATTTATAGCAGTAAAATTCATAACACCTAAATCATGGAAGTAGCTTATATGTCCATCAACAGATGACCGGATAAGGAAAATGTGGTATTTACATATGATGGAGTATGACTGTACCATAAAGGAAGATAAACTCGAGTCATTTGGAGGAAAATGGATGCAGTTTGAGACCATAATGTTAAGTGAGGTAAATCAGACACAGAAGTTTCAATATTGCATGGTATATATGAGGAACCCAAAGTATAAATAAAGAACAAAATAAAAGATAGATAACAGGAAGTAGGGAGCTAGGTCTTTCTCAGAGGGGAAGGGGATCAAGAGACGGAGATAATAGTAAGGAAGAGGAGAGAGGAGAAAAGGAATTAAGACGTGTCATGTACAGGTACCCAAGTCACACGAAGAATGTAAACATTACTCACTGCAGACAGGTGCAAGAAAAGAAAAGGGATCAAAGAAAGGAGATGGGGCAAGGGAAAAGAGGTGAACAGAGGGCTGAAGGTGTATTATGTGCATATCCCAACTTCCCACAGGTAAAGCAAACATTCTGTACTATGCACATGTACTAATAAGTAAACAAATCAGTAGATAGATAGAAATGGCACTGGAAAATGGTTCAATGTTTCTAGGTCTTAGCTACTCTATTTGTGAAATGCTTTCTACCTAGGATCCTTGCTAGGTCACCATAAGAAGGAAAGTGAGGAGTCAAGGATGGTGCTGCATATCTACAATCCCAGCACTGGGGAGGCTAAGGCAAGAGGATTGCTACAAGGCCAGCCTGGGCCTAATAGTGAGGGCAACGCCAGCCTACACTACACAGTGAGATGTGGTCTCAAAAATAAAATAAAAACAAGTAGGCAAACATGTAGGCAGAAGGAAAGGAAGGAAGAAAGGAAGAAAAGGAAGGAAGGAAGGAAGGGAGGAAGCACTGTGTTAGAACAAACGAAAGGTAGAGCTTTTCTTGCATGTATATACTTGAAAATAGGGACACTTTATTTTTGTTTAGTTTTACTTTAAAATTTATAAATTTATTTCTCTTTGATATAGATTCATCCCTAGCAGAGTTCTTATTGTTTCTTTTCTTCTTGATAACAAGAAGGGGAGGAGAAGCAGCAGAAAGAACTTGTTAAAAGAGGTGATAGAGTATAAGGGTAGAACAAGAGTAAATTGTCTATGGTGAATCTGCAAGACAGGTTGGAGACAGTAGCTATAGTTAAAGAAACTTGAGGGTGGTATACAGTAAGAGAGAGTGTGCAGTTGTGGCCAGTCCATAAACTCAGCTGATGTAATGTTATATCCCATCACATTTGATTCAATACCATTGTAAATCACCCTTGCATGTATGCTAGGTTTGTGTGGAGTTACAGACTAAGGAACATTAAGTATAACTAGGATGTTTCAAGGAGAACAGGCATTGTCTTGCCAGACACCTGGCCCAGAAAAAATTATTACAGGGTCTTCAAGTCAAGGGAAGCTGCTCTTCTCAAACTCAGAGACAAGCTACTTTTGCTGGGAGACTGGGAATTCAAGATTCTCAGCTTTGACTAAGTTGATCCAGCTACTCCATCCATCTCGAGGTTAGGGGTTCAGACTGTTGTTGGTCAATGGCCTGCCTGTCAAACAAGAGCCCTAGTGAGTCTGTGTAATTTTGTAATCTACATAATTAAATTCTGAGTTTGATTTTTAAAGAAGTCAGCTTTAGTATTGTAAGAAGAGACTCTTTGGGAGTAGCCATAAAAACTATGGTTAAAAGTAACCACAAAGTTTCTTGGGCTGGGACTGTAGTTCAGTGGTAGAATGCTTGCCAGCCATGTGCAAGGCCCTGGGTTTCATCCCCAGCATCACAAAAAAAAAAAGAGAGAGAGAGAGAGAGAGAGAGAGAGAGAGAGAGAGAGAGAGAGAGAGAGAGAGAGAGAGAGAGAGAGGAAGAAAGAAAAAAGAAAGAAAGAAAGAAATGGTCTGGTTCTCTGACTGTGATTTGAACCTGTAGTTCAATGTCTGAAGCTTTTACCAGTTCATTCAAAACAGAGAGCTTACCCCACCATCCTGGAAATTGTCATCATTATTCTGTTTTCATGAAGGCCAAGTTCAGTAGCCCTTTTGGTCCCTTAAGACACAGGTTTAACAGAGGCTTCCTCACAATTAGCTGCATTGCTCAAAACGCTGCCGCATACCATGACATAGTAACACCTCACTTCCATTAGCAGGGTGCCTGCATTGCATTTATTTATTTATTTATTTTTTTTATTTTAGAAACATAAAAGTACAAAAACATATTGACAAACAGACACCCATTATCATAGAAAATAGTACAATCACAACTAATCTATAGACAAGGTGATATGGTCTCAACAGTAGTTGTTGCTTTATCCATTGATATCTTCGAATTGTAGATGTATGGACCCATATACAGACATGCA